>VCCN01002910.1:4624644-4635832 GCA_006491835.1 Architeuthis dux
CACGGAGCAAAAAAGTTAAGAACCACTCATGTATATAAAAAGCTAAAATGACTTACCAACATCCCATGCTGACTTCATCACCACCTGCATGAATGTACTTGTCTGGAAAAACTGAAGCAATTTCTTTGAAGAGAGTTTTCATGAATGTGTAAGTGGACTCTGGGACTGGATTCACTGGTCCATAATTACCATTTGGACGAGTGCCGGTGTAACATGGGGTTAAGAGTTCCTTCTGTGAATTCCCCCAGGATTTAGTATGCCCTGAAAAATAAAGAACAAGGAAAAAACATCTCACAGCCAGGAAAATATATTTGATGGGCAAGGCTTTATGTTGGTAGACAGATACAGACAGAAAAACATAAAGAGAACAGGGGATAACAGACAAAAAATATAGCCATATGTCCGATCACAGATACATCACCCTAAGAGCTTAAAATCCATTAACTGCGGATGACTGGAATTTCAATCACTGCAGTTCTATGGGTCAACTGTGAATGACGAAAATGGCTCTCATGTTATTGTTAGCTTGCTAAAGAGAACGCAGTGTATACTTCATGTTTGTTTCAAGTTCTCCAGACAGGGATGGCAAGAAGAAGAAGGCAAGAGAGCAGGCCCCTTGCTGGGTTGAGCTAATGACTTAATGAAAGAAATGTAATGGATGGCATCTGTTTCTTTCTCTTCGGAAAGGCAAGGAAGATGTATGCACAATGTAGAGGTTTAGTTAAATATGTATCATGGTATCGTATGTTGTGCAGTGCGTATATTTCTGTTCACTCTATAATGATTGACTTATGCCCAGAACAGAGTTGCGTCCATACTACTGGAACGTAATCCGAATGCAAGTCGACACATGGCTGTATTTAGTTGACATTGTTTTACAGGACTAAGCATCTTACATTTGAACATATAAAACAAATACTCAAAAAATAAATAAAAACTTGTAACTTGCCTGGTGTGTCAAATTCAGGCATAACTCTGATCCCCAACAGACGACCAGCAGCAATAATTTCTTTAACATCATCCTGGGTGTACACATGTGTTATGGGATGGAATGCACCCTGGAAAATGTACCAAACAAAGGATAAGAAAAACTAAAAACAAGATAATATCCAGTACTATGATAGTAACCATATATAAAAAATATAGAATATGGAATACAGGGAGAGGTGGATTCATACCTTTCTCAAAGGCATAAATATGAAGTGAAGCAGGCTGAGCTGAAATTTGAACACGGTTTGCATATTCCATTTCTGTGCAGATAACTGTTACACTACCTCACACCTCCAATTAGTACATATTTAGAATGCAGGAGAGGTGGATCCATGCCTTTCTCAAGTATGATATGAATATAAGCAGCCTCAGCTGATAATTTAACTTGATTTGCTGATTCTTTTCTCTTTGATAAAGATTGGCCTTCTCCTCCCAAATGATGCATTGTAGCCAGAGGTATTGAATTAAAGTACTCCTAAAACTTAAAGAATGCCAAAAAATCTGGGTGATTTGCAACATAATCATATAGTGTGGTGTTCCACATTCACACTAACCCAATGATAATGATAATGATAATGATAATAATAATTCGATTTCTATCTATCTATATAATCTAATATATATTGGAGAAAGTTTGTGGGTATATCCATCTTCTCCTTCCAAACGGTGCATTGTAGGCAGAGGTATTGAATTAAGGTACCTCTAAAATGTGCTAACTTGAAGAATGCATGAGACAGCGAACTACTATAAATGTAATGGAAAGCAATTCCATTTCTGACATGGAAAATAACTTTTCATGTGGAATCCAATAGCGTTTCATTATGCCCTCATTAACAACAATTCTAGGTCATTTATAGCAATAGTACCCTCTAAGCTGTGCACACAAATACATTTGCAAAAGAAAGTAATGTGCGCACAGAAAAATTAAAATTCTGTAGATAGCTTAGTTTTTATTGAATAAATACTGATTCACAATGTTGAATTCAAGTGTGCATATACGTTTCTGTGGTGAAGACTTGCCGGTTCAGAGATTGAAATGGGTGCGCGCCACTTGTATCTGCATTATCGAAGGACCCGGATCTGCTTGTGGCAGCTCTTTAAACCAAAAGCTTTCACAGTACATCCAGGATACTAACACTTCACTCGTCCTCTGCCTTTTTATCTGCTGGACCCATATGTGTCAAAGTGATGGTTGAAGAGTCAGTCACGTTTTGGACTCGTACAATGTTGTTGTCATTCTGAGAATCTGAACAAGTTTTGATCTAGGTGAATGCATACCAGAAGGTCTAGGTCTAGGTATAGATAGTGTCCTGTTCAAGGTTTTGTTCCTGCATTGGAGCATTTGACATGCTATATGTCAGTGTTTTCCCCAACCTTTTTGTGCTGTATTTAACGTGCTATTCAGTGACTATTCACACTGAATTGTGTCAGTGTTTTTCCCAACCCCTTTTTGTGTAGCATTTGACGTACAGCTTACTTCTACAGTTTCTCACAGGAAAAAAATTTGCACAACATAAGATTTTTGCGCACACTGACAACAAAAAATTAGAGGAAACCTTGTTTATAGCTACTTTTCAACCTGAGAAACACTGTGCATACTGTTAGTGTATGAATAAAGGACTTATGGAAATTACTTACTTTTTTGCTTAGCTCTGGGAAAATATAACTCTGATAAGGGAATGATGTATCATCAACAATATGCCAGTGAAAAATGTTATACTTGTTCTGTGCCATGATATCCTGTGTTAAAAGGAAAGAAATAGTATTTGCAATTAATTAAAGTCCTAAATACATTTACATGTATACAATTATCTGACAAGTACAATTTTTACTTATCTACAATCAGACAGCATTGATCATTTAATGACGAAATCAGTTTAATATTCCAAAAAATAAAGTCTTGAGACTTTGGTGAAAAATTCTTTTGTTTTTTTTAACTAGTGTTTTGCGACTTCGGTGAAAGATTATTCTTTTCTTTAAATAGAGTCTTGCGACTTTGGTGAAAAAACAGGTGGCCCCTGTTTAGGGGGGGGTCTTACCCCTCTGCAGAGTATGCAGTCAGTGTATTCTAGGCCCCAACCAACAGGGCTGAGACAGCATTGAAAAATTATAAAATTACAATCTCTTGTAAGTAATATGTAATTTAATATTAAGTTTTTCATTCTCTTACCAAGTTGTGCAGAATGAGTTCTTTAGTCAAGAAATGTCTTGAAGTGTCCAAGAGCAATCCTCTGTGTTTGAACCTTGGGAAGTCAACAATTGAAGTTTCATTAACAACATGCTGAAAAGAAAAGGAAAGAACAGGTTTGGTTAGTCACTTGTTGGGGGTGGTCAATTAAAAAATTGGAGATCAATGAATAAGTTACTTCTCTCCCCTTTTGTTGGGCAGTAATCACTAGAAAGTCTGAATTTTCAAAAAAAAAACAAGCGTGAATGCTGCTGTACAATTTAGCATAAACTTACATTGTAAATTGCAAGTTTGATGTGCCATTTGACTTATTGCATCAAACTGTGTCAGTGTTTTCCACCAACCCCTTGAAAACTATAGATAACAAACAAACTCTTCTTTATCTCTTGTTTAAAACAGCTAACTCACAAGAGATAAAGAAGAGCTTGTTTGGTATAATCTTATGTTAATGTTAAGTAACTTAACACCAACTTACATACATTGAGCCTACTTGGTGGGTAATATAGTTATGTATTTTCCACTAACGACAGTGGACAGTGTTCAGTTTCTTCATGTGGAGAAGAAAGGTTTGCCTCTTTTCTTGTATTATACACTCAAGGAAGGTTAAAGAATTGATCAGCCATAGCATTGTGTTGACGACAAAAAATAAAACATTTTAAAAAAAATTTTTTTTTTAAAAAAGTAAGAAGAGATTCAATTGTCCGAACAAAAGTTTGAATGTTAATGACACTTCCCAAAGTTATAGACAATACTAGGATGACTTGTTTAGTGGAGAAGCTAATAAAAATCAAATTATTTAAAAATCAATTGTTCTCAGTTTGTTTTTAATGAAAAGTACAGTCTTTATAAACCTGTATCATAAAAACAAGAGCTTGCAACACTTTTATAAAAAAAATAGAGTTGAAAGAATCTTAGAGTAAGAGAAACTTACCATTCCATTGTTAGTTGTGTAAACAAGTTGGCTGAAAGTCTCTAATCCATGGAGGGCACCCCACACAGAGTTTGCAGTCAAAGTTGAAGCAGATGAAGAAATCTCAAGTAAATCTTGAAAAAGATTAAATAAATTTTTGATTACTAGAAATTCATCATTTAGGCAAATTTTTATTGCTTCTTCAACACTTGAATGTCATAAACCGCTTAATACTGCTCCTAATTAACAGTGGAACTCTTCTGCCACAGAAGTAAAGTGTGTTAAAATTATTATGACAGATAGAATAAAAAATAAAATTTTAAAATTCACCTAAAGCTGATCAGTAGTCATTCTCCTTGATATTAACATTTAAATTTTCTTATATGAATTTAAGAGTTAAAGTGCTTTCTCTTGTGTGATATTTTAGATTCTTGGATTTTTAAAAAGTTTTTATGTTGCTAATTCTGGTTGGGTGAGAGTTTATGAAGACCTTGATTAGTCTACTAGTCAAAAAACAGTTTTACCATTTTCAATGGGTAAAATGAGAGAGAGTGTATACACCATAGAAAGGGAAAGTAAGGAAAGAACAAGATTAACATGCCAATCAAAACTAAAAATATTAAAAACAAAAATACTGTAAGCTTTTTGCCAGCAAAAGCATATACAGTGGATTCTGGTTAATAGGTCTGCATTGGACCAACAATTTTGGACCCGATAACCAGCTGGTCTGATTAACCGGTCAACTTAATTTTTTTATGCACAAAACACTGAAGATTTTTGAATTAAAGAGAATAACTTGCATCAAAAGCACAACAACGTGCATGGGGAATTTCTCTGCAATAAAAACTAAATATACATTTTTTATATAAGGGTCATTCCGTGTCAAGTGGACCAATTCTGGAAAAGTGCCCCACTCGACCATCTCAGATTTTGCTGTAACTTTGCTAACATGTTCATTTGGGTTTGAAATGAAGTCCTGTAAAACTTTAGCTCAATATCTTTACTCGTTCAGTCACTATGGATCCAAGAACAAGGACTACTTTGTTCGAAGTGACGACAACCAAATTGTTTTTTCCATTTTCAACTAGCAACCAGGAACTTCTACTGCCCTTAAAATTTGTTTTCAGAGTCCTTGTTCTTGGATCCATAGTGACTGAACGAGTAAAGATATTGAGCTAAAATTTTACAGGACTTCATTTCAAACCCAAATGAACATGTGAGCAAAGTTAGAGCAAAATCTGAGATGGTCGAGTGGGGACCACTGGTCCACTTGACACGGAATGACTCATAAGTATTATCTTTAATAATCATGAATAAAAGAAATTGGTAGTGGCTTATAAAACTGTCAGAAGCCACCATGGACCATGCTTGATTGGACTTCATTTCAGAACCTGCGACCAAAGTTAGAGCAACATCAGGGATGGTTGAGTGAGGCACTTTTCCAAAATTGGTCCACTTGACATAGAATGACCCAAATATATATAGAGAAGAATAATGAGCAGATTTATTGCTATTGTGATAACCTTCATTATTATCGTCATCATCCAGATGCTGTGGTCATAATGTTTTTCAAGGCTACCTCTAGTAACACTTGCATAGTTCTCTCCTCACTGTAATATGAAATTGTTAAGTTGTGTCAGTTGCTTTGTAACTGAAATAGTTGTGCATTTCCCACTGGTGTCAGAGGCCTGTGTTTGGTTTGCAGATTGTATTGTCTGTGCTGGTAAACTAGTACCATTCAAATATACAGTATGTATACTCATGCCTATAGAAAAGTGACCTGTAGTTTCTCTGAATTTTGATGGTCTAGAAAACAGGACTGTAGAGTCGGAGTGGGAGTAAAAAATAGAAGGTTTTGTGTACCGACTCCACAGCACTGTCTAGAACAGAGTTCCTCAATCAGGGAGCCCCCACCTAGGAATGGGGTGGGGTAAATTGGGACTACAGCTTGGCAGATTCAGACTGTTAGAATGTTGATTTTTCTACAAATTACAATTCTGGAATACACCTTTTGAGTCAGACAATCTTGGAAGGTGGGGGGGGGGTAATTCTGAAATATGGTTGAGAACCATTGGTCTAGAGTTTAAATAGCAAAATGGAGGAGAACTATGAAAGAACTACAAAACAAATGTAACTTTGAAAAACTGAAGGAAAAGGAAATGACAGGAAGGAATTCTTGTAATTTAGCTTAAGTGCTATTTCTTTTGTTTATTATGAACACTGGGCAGTGCTAATACCTCTGTCCTATAATTGTTCTTACATTTAGTGTATGAAATGTACATGCTAATGTAACAACTATTGCGGGACTGAGGTAGTATTTCTTTTGTGTACTATGAAGACTAGGCAGTAAATGCCTCCTATTTAACAGTGGACATTCCACTTCTATCTTTGTTTTTAGATGCACAAGCATCTCTAGTACCAATTGCCATCACTGACTGACTGACTGACAGGCTACTGACAAACAGGCTGACATACTGAAAAACCACCTCTCGTTTCCTCCCACTCCTATAAAAAGGAAGAGAATTTGTGAATCTATGGTCTGACTTTTTGGCTTGTTATACTTATATGAAGTTTACTTAAACTTTGCTTTGTTAGCCTGTTGTTCAACTAACCTTGTCTCTCCTTTCTGCCTTTTTTTCTGTGTGCTTATTCTAGATACACCACCCCATGCCAAAGGCCATGGGCCAGCATAGCAGGGTAAGGCCCATTAAGCCCCATGTCTTACTTGGGGAAGGCCTATGTTCAACAATAGACCTGATTTAAAAAATCTATACTATCTCTCCTAATCAAAAGAACCTCTTGGTTTTGTTCCAATTTTATCTCTTAATGCCATTAATTCAACAGCCACTGATAACAATATGTCACCTGCACTCACACACAAAACAAAAGAAAAAAAGTCTTTCATTTTTCTATTTGTTTTTTCAAATAACTTTTCATAAGTTTTCAGCCTTTTCTATTCTTATTAAGAAATAAAAAGGGTGTTTCTTTTTTACCAGTCAACACACAAAGATGAAATGATAAGCAAATCATCTGTGAATGAGATTTGCATTAATTATCAGTATTCGGCCGAGACTGTTTACATTCGCTTTGCACTAATGCTCTTGGGAAAGGCATGAATCCACTTCCCCTAGCTATGGGTAAATAGCAGGGTAGTTGGGACCCTTTAGCCCTGTAGGCATTCCATCTTGGGCATGGGGTTAGCAACTCCACTCCTTTTAACCTACTTGCTATTGAAACTTGCAATGGACTCTACAGAGGAAAAGAAAAAAAAAACTATTGAGATTTGGTTCTAACCATTATATGAAGATGCATTAACCCAGCATTTCCCAACCTGGGGATCCACAAGGGTATTACTGGGGGTCTGTGTGCTTGTTGGATAGTTGGGGAAAATTCATTTAAATAAAAAGGGTCTTTGGTAAGGAAAAAGTTAGGAACCACTGCATTAACCTTTCAATTAAATGTGACTTTTACTAAGAATCTACATGAAAAACATCACTGATGCTAAGAATAATAATAAGCAACAACAGCAGCAAGAAGAAAATGTTTAAAGAAAACTAAGGCTGAGTGATTTTTTGGCAAAGAATGTACTTTAGTGGATAATGGACGACAGGAAGCTGGGATAAACGAGAGGAAATGAATCAGCAATAATCAATGGCTGCCGTGTTGGCTTAATTCAACAATAAAATGAAGACACAATTGAAGAAGATTGAAAATAAATGCAAGTAAATACAAGAATTTAAAAGAAAAACAGTGTTACTATAACGTGCAGTCTACTGGGACATTCTACTATAGTGTGCAGTCTACCTGGGATATTTACACTATAGGATGATAGAAAAAACAAAATTGTGCTATAGAATTTATCAATGATCAGCATATAAACAAAACATAAAGATGTTGAATAATAACGTAATAATAATGACATGAACTTTGTATCACATCCTTTATTATATATATTTAAATTCTTTAACAATACACTTTGTATATCATTTAGAAATACTGTAGAAATCTTTCAACAACATTGCAGTGGGTAAAATTAAGACTGGTGTTTTAAGCTTGAAGTTTAGATGAACCTTTGATACTAATTTTACCTGTTATAGTAATCTGGTCAGTCAGATCATGTTTGAAATATACAAGTCATGTGTCCCTTACTAGTGGTCAACACTTAGTAATTGGGTCAGGTGGGGTCTGGTAGACCACGCATTAAAATACTGTGGACTACAGATACTGTGATAGATGACATGCTAGTAGCACCAGAAAAACATTCCAACAATTTTATCAGTTCTGTCTTTTTTTTATCATTATTATTCTAGGATGTTCAAAATTAAATTGCCAATTTTGATTTAACAAATAGCTGGACTGGGTGCTGAAAATTAGTCTATAAGGATAACTTAAGTTGAGGACGAACATGGTATAAGTGGTGCTGACCGTCGGGGACACTAGGTTGTCACAGGTCAATTTAGGGTCAAAACTGCTATTTCCTTCCAAACTGCAAAAAGGGACATCTTCGTATGCGACACTGTATAAACCGGGAAGCGCTCTAATTGTAGACAATTTCTAAAACGTATCAGTGGAGGTGCTGGTGGCCAATCGGTTAACAGCACGGAAAATGGAATCAGCGAGCCAAGTTCAAACTCTGACTGAGATAATGTGCGTTCACTTCACACTAATGCCCTTGGGAAAGGTATGAATAGGAATAAATGATGCAAAATGCGACATTGAAAAAGAATTCTTGATCAAAAAGAATCCATATACAGTTATTATGATGTACAATAGGATAAGGGCTATCCGACAAAATGATGATAGGAAAAGACAATGTGGAGATGCAGAAATAATTTGAAAAAATTATTTATTACCTAACATGTTTCAACTGAGAAATTCTGTGTCTGTGACTGAATTCTGAGCTGGAAGGTTTTTATCAGCAGGGTAGAACCTTCTGGTGTGTGTGTGTGTGTGTGTGTGTGTGATGTTGGTGCTTGCTGTGTGGGGCTGGAGAAAGTTCATGAGTGATGGGATTTTTTTTATCAGCGGTGGTGGGGGAAAGGGGGTTGACCTGAGGTGTGTGTGTGTGTGTGTGGAGGGGTTTCTCAGTAATTATGTAAATTAGTAAAGTATTTTGAAAAAAAAAAAAAAAAAAAAAAAAAAAAAAAAAAAAAAAAGAAAAAAAAAAAAGAAGGATTTCTTCCCAGAAAATTTTTCAAAATTCTAAGAGGTCCTATATTTGTAAATTTATATTTATGTTTTTGTGAATTTTTATAACGGTAAAACAACTTTTTTCTTAACTGCTTGGAAGCAACAATTCTGATAGAATCAACATTCCGAGACCAACTGAAAATTGTCAGCAGTTGATACCAAGTATAGTGAACACATGTGATTGTATTCATTTTACATATTTAGAAACCCAGGCAAAGTTGGGTACTCCTGCTAGTCTATACATTAAAAATGAACATATTCTTCTTCTTACATGCCATTCATCATTCTTGCTGGAGGATAGAAAATGGAATGTACCATACTTGACAGCATGGAATAAAAAAAAAATTTTTAAATCAAGGATTTGAATCAACTCAACACAATTTATTGACCTCTTAAAGTTATTTTCCTGTAAAAATAATGATTTATCTTAGATAAAACATCAAGACTACTTTTGAATTTTGACTTTAAAGTGCTTAAAGCAATTATGGCACTTGCCTTAAAATTAAAGTTGCATGAAATGATTATGAAGATAAATATATCTTTTATCATTTGTAGATAAGAGGCCATGTGTTATTTCCACAAGTCAGAAGGTTGCTGTAAAACAGTGGCTCTCAGAGTCTCAGGTCACATGCCTCCCCTTGTGATCACAGGTTTTCTCAAATCCTCCCCCATTTCGAATTGTCATTTCTCTCTGCCACCTGTTGCAGTTAAAGACTTTACTAGAGTCCCATCTGTTACTTCAAAGAAAAATGAATATGAATTTCTTGCACATCAAAGACAACAAAGATCAGTCAAAGAAAAACTTTATCCCTTTTTAACATATGACATTTAATTTAATAAACAAATTGATTACAAAACAAGATTAACTTTGTCATTAAACACCTGCAAACTTGATAAATGAATCCTTTGGTGAACAATAATATATTATTTTACAATGGTTGATTTTTAGTTGATGAAACACTTCTTTTTAAAATTCTTTGACTTTACCCAGTGCCTAAAACGGTTCCAGTAGGCCCCAAATAGGCTGTACATGTGTGCAACATACACATATGGTTTCCCCTTTTGAAAAAAAAAAAGAAAAAAAAAGTAGGGTCCACATTCGCTCTCACCCTGATAATGATTTGATTTCTATACAATACTAAAAGTCTTTCAAATGGTTCTTCGGACGATTGAACTCCTTGTTGTTTGTGTTATAAACCGATCCATTCTTCAGGTATACAGAAACACCTGGGCCCTGCACTATAAGGGTTACCCCCTTTAAAAATAAAAATTTCTGTTTACTCCATCACACTTGGATTTTACCCCTGAAGAAGGCAGAAGAATGGATCGGCTGAAACGTTGTGATTACAGCAAAAACAATAAGGAGTTCAATTGTTCGAAGAACCATTTGAATATTAATTCTCAAAACTATAGAAAATAACTAAAAGTCTTATTCACCCAACCAAATTTAGCATGCATACTCAATGGACCTAGGGGAAGTTTTTAAAGTAAAATATAAATAATTAATTTTTCAGGAACTTTCATTATTCTTATTCCAGGTTTTACTTCTTAAACAGCATTGCAATATGCTTTGAAGATGTCATGAGATCATGGTTCTCCACATCTTCCTCTACTTTATGTGAAGATTCAGCATGTTTATCAAAGGCAACTTTTGCAGCAGAGTTTTACACTTACTTTATTCTAAATTTGAAGTCAAAGTTTTCCTTTTTACTCACAACACTTAGTCACCCACTTGATACTAATCAGATAAAATATTGCTTAACTTTAGTGATGGAGTGAAAATTAGGGCCTCAAAGTAAATGAGAAGAGAGGGAAAATTAGTGTTTCAAGTTGGCAATGCTTTTTGATTGAATAAAATGAAATCATCACTTCTTCTGCAAACACTTCTTAAAGACTATGCATGCATATAT
>VCCN01002910.1:4649302-4662183 GCA_006491835.1 Architeuthis dux
GGGGTCTGGACCCTGGCATCATAATGAAAAAAACAGCGTCCAAAATCCAATATAATTTAATGAACAAAAATATACAAGGGGGGGTAATACATGGTTTGGAATGCGATATTTTGAAAAGCATACTAAACTGAACCAAAGCCCCAACATTAGTACTGCCTAGAAAAAATATCAGGCAAAAGTATAATACGGACTTCAGCTTTCTTTTCCACTCTGCTCCCAAATCCATTTCATTATTTTTATTTTAGTTTTACATCTTATTCTTGAAGATAAAATCAAATCTAAAAACAAAACATTTAAAAATAATGTCACGATCTAAAATTTATTTACTCACATGACTCGTCCGATTCCAGAGAGGGATAAATTCCGGCACAGGGGGTTATAACGTTTACCCTCAGGCTTTTAAGGGCAGGTCTTTTGGAGTCATACTGAAAATTGTAAGGATCCTGTGGTTTTTCCCAACCATTTCCCTTCATTGGAAAAGTCCGGTGCCACCAACGACCAAAAGCCGCATGTAGAACATCACAAGACTGACCAACGGCTTGGAAATTAAATTTTGTAGGTATTAACTGAAGTGTATTTGGCGACGATGTTATGTTCTGTGGTAAAGGCCACAGGTTAACTTGTGGTGACGAACATGAACAAGGCCCCAATACAAATACAACAACAGCCAGTAAATAAATGCATGCCGAGTTTAAAAGCAAAGTTCGGCGTCTAGAAATCATGGTCATTGTTTAAGTAAGTTTAAAAAGCCTAAAAGCTTTAACTAGCAAGCAAAAAAAGACCAGAAGCTGTTTAAAAGAAGAACTAACTGCTATGGTCTTCTTCGACTGAATGAATGATTGTGTTGTAAATTAGTCTAACATAAACAACACAACTCACGTTTATATCACGTGGTTTATCACAGTCCATTAGACAGCAACTCAGTCACATGACTACAACAAAACACAAATAATGGCGGGGCATAGTATAACAATCTGCACCGGTGAGACTAATTGACGGGGTGAGAGGATTTGCCGGGTGGAGCCGAGTGGAGCCGAGTGGAGCCGAGCGGAGATGCATACTACTTAGCGAAGTTGGTCCCGATACCACGCAGATATGTGATCTGTCGAAAATTTATGAAGCGAAGCAAGGTCAAGATTCGGTTTTACAAAACTATGTAAAAAATTATTAAAAAATATTTTTCCTACCACATTTTATTAAATTTGATTAGTTTTTACCTTCATCCTAATGTTAGTTGTTTTTATTATATAATATTAATTCGGGCCACTGTTTCTATGGCAACGAATAGAATTAATAAGCTGTATAAAAACAACTAAACTAGTCAAATTTAATAAAAAGTGATACAATACTTCATCCAATAATAATAAAGATTGATTTATAAAAAAAAGACTACTAGGTCTCATATGTAAAACAACATAAATATGGCGCAGAGAGTCTTTGTGGCCGATTGGTAAAAACAGCTAGGCGTAAACTAGTCTCCCTCTGGCAATGAGGGTGTGAGTTTGATTCTCACCGAAGGTTTACTCTTTATTTCCGATTGCGCTATTGTTCATTGCCATCGAAACGGTGGCCCGAATTAATGTATAAAAACAACTAAAATTAGGATGAGGGTAAAAACTAGTCAAATTTAATAAAAAGTGGCATGTTACAATACTTCATCCAATAATAATAAAGATTGAATATTTCCCCTATTAATCCGGTTGCATATGTAGAAAAAAAGGCTCATGTGGGACTTGGTCCAAGATGGCCGCCAAATCTTTAAAATACTGGTTACTCGTTCATTGTTCATCCTAGACAAGTTTTTCCAACGGGTTTTTGTAGTAACAAGTGTGTTCAATAACATATAAAAGGTTTACCACAGCCTGAACACTAGAAAGGTATAATTTTCAAGATGGTGTCAAAGATGGCTGCTAAATTAGTTGGCTGCATTTATTTTTAAAAAACACCTTACCCCCAAAACACTTGCAATTGGAGGTTTTTCAACGATTTTTTGTAGTATCAGATATGCTCAATAATATACAAAAAGTCTAACAGTCTGAACACTGAAAAGGTATGATATCCAAGATGGCCGCCAAATCATTAAAATGCCCACTACTCCTTCAATATTCACCCTAAACAAGTTTTTCCAATGGGGTTTTATAGTATCAGGTGTGCTCAATAACATACTAAAAGTCTACCACAGTCTGACCACTAGAAAGGTATAATCTCCAATATGTGTCCAAGATGACCGCCAAATCATTCACATGCTCACTACACCTTCATTATTCATCCTAGACAAGTTTTCCCAATAGTATTTACAGTATCAGGTGTGTTCAAAATATACTAAAAGTTTACCACAGGTATAATTTTCAAGATGGTGTCCAAGATGACCGCCAAATCCTTAGAATACCTATTACTCGTTCATAATTCATCCTAGACAAGTTTTTCCAATGGTCTTTTGTATGGTCTTTTGTAGTACCAAGTGTATTTGATAACATATCAAAAGTTGACCACAGTCTGACCACTGGAAAGGTTTAATTTTCAAGATGGCGTACAAGATTGCTGCAAAATTACTACAGGTCTACCACAGGTCTACCACAGTCTGACCACTGGAAAGGTAGGATTTCCAAGATGGCATCCAAGATGGCCGTTAAATCATTTAAATGCTCACTACTCCTTCATTATTCATCCTAGTCAAGTTTTTCCAACATTTTTTTTTGTAGTATCAGGTATGATCAATAACATATTTAAAGTCTACCACAGTCTGACCACTGAAAAGGTATTTCCGATATGGAGTCTAAGATGGCTGACAAATCATTTTCATTTTCCAAATCATTTTCCAATAGTTTTTATAGTATCAGGAGTGCTCAAGATATACTAAAATCTGCCACAGTCTGACCACTGGAAAAGTATAATCTTCAAGATGGCGTCCAAGATGGCGGGTAAATCATTAACATACTGATTACTCGTTCGTTATTAATCCTAGACAAGTTCTTCCAACAGTTTTCTGTAGTGTGCTCAATAATATACTAAAGAACTACCACAGTTTCACCACTGGAAAGGTATAATTTTCAAGATGGCCACCAATTCATTAAATGCCTACTACTCATTCAATATTTATCCTAGACAAGTTTTTCCAATGGATGTTTGTAGTATCAGGTGTGCTCAATAACATACTAAAACTCTACCACAATCTGACCACAATTGCGAAAAGAATTATGCCCCAATTGAGAAGGAAATGAAAGCCATTGTCTTTGGATTGCATAAATTCAGTGACTAGTGTTATGGAAGACATGTAACAGTAGAATCGGATCACAATCCTCTGGAAGCAATAAACAAAAAGTCTTTAAGCGAAACACCAAAAAGATTGCTAAGAATGATGCTTTCCATTCAGAAATTTGACTACGAGATCATATACAAGAAGGGCAAGGAAGTGATAATTGCAGATACTTTGTCACAAGCTCCAGTGAAGGATGACAAATTTCAATTCCAGTTCAATGATGTGAATCTGCTTTAATTTTTTGCTATCAGTGATCAAACTAGGGACAATTTACTTGATGCTACAAGCAATTTTGCAAGATTACCCTAATCAAAAAAGGATTTTCAAGAATATAGAGCTGCAATTGAAGTGCTTCTATAAGTTTAAGGACTTCTTGTCAACAAAAGATGGACTAATCTTTTACAAAGATCGCGTGTTTATACCAGCTTCAATGAGAAAAGAGATGAAAATGAAAGCACACAAGAGTCACTTAGCTGTTGATAGCAACATGTGATGTGCCCATGACACAATATTCTGGCTTGGGATGAGACAGGAATTACAGGAAATGCACATGAATTGTGAGCCATGCAACAACCACTCCTGAAGGAATTGCAAAGAAATGATGATTCCAAGACCTGTACCTGAATACCCATTCTAGAATATAGGTCTGGATATCATGACAATTGTGGAAAGAAAATATTTGATTTGTGTTGACTATTTTTCTAACTATGCGCTGGTAGATCAGCTTCCCGGGACAACATCAGTCTGGACAGTCAGACTGCTAAAGAAGCACTTTATGAGATATAGCATACCAGAGGAAGTTGTCACCGACGGTGGCCCTGAATTTAACAGTCCTAAATCACCAAACATGCCAAATTCAAATGGAATGGCAGAGTCAGCTGTAAAACAAGTTGAAGGTATAATGAAAAAGTGCAGTGATAAAGATAGCGACCCTCATCTTGCAATTTTGGAATACCTAAACACACCGTCAAAGCCAATAGGAATGTCACCAGCACAGAGATTTTTTGGAAGGCAGTTGAGAGGTGTCCTACCTACCATGAAAAGGCACTTGACATCTCACAATGCTGATGAGATCAAAAATAAATTGCAGAAAGCAAAAGGAATCCAGAAGAAATACTATGATCAAACTGCGTACGACTTGGCAGAATTAAGGGGTGGAGTTCTAGTAATAATCAAACCATATGCTAGAAACAAATATTGGAGAAAAGCAGAAATAGTAGAAAAGTTTGAGTATCGCAAATACATGGTCGAATTAGAAAATGGAAAAAGACTTGTGAGAAACAGGAAACTAAGATCAAGACCAGATGAAAGAAACTGTGAATGGGGGACCACCCAAGATGATGATAATAATGCCAGACATTCATATAGCAGAGATAATACCCCCCCAAAACCACCTACCTGGGATGAAAGAAAGGCAAAGAAGAACCACAGCCAGACAAAACCCGAACCGTTTTTGTGACTGGCATTATGATTAAGCCAATATAATTGGTGAAAAACAAAGGACTTTGATTGGAATTAAGAATTCAAATTTATGTGGCGAACAAAGGACTTTATTAGAATTAGAAGATTAAATTTGAATTCTTGTTGGTATGCAAGATGTTAATCACATGCAAATATGAGTTGCTCCCCTTGCTTTGCAAGATGGATTTGACGAATAACAACGAGTTATTCCACTTAATATGTCTTTGCTGCAAACGGCCTCGTTTGTCCCTTTGTCTATTCTTTGTTATAAGGGGCCCACCATTTTTATTCCTTTTTAAATAAACCTTTCAAGATGGTACACGCATGTTCATATTCTCCGTTCATACAACCAGTATCAGTTGTGTCTAAGAACATATCAGAAAATGAGAGAAAGTATTTTGAATCATGCTGGAAATCTTTTTGGCCAAGAATTTTGTGGTTTGGCTAATATGTATTCCAATGCTGTAATACAAGATAATATTGAAGTTCACATACTTGAGCGTGATTCAAAATGACAAGAGAGATATACAGAATTCATCAGAGAAAGGTTAATCACAAATTCATGCAACTAAAACATCTCCATCTGCAGCAAAGGTCAATAAATGTAAACTCGGCAAGAAGATTGAGCTAAAAGAAGAACGAGCTTTGCTTACTTGGTTTCTTTTTATACAGAGAGCACGACCAGAAGTTCAATCGCTGAAAAAAGATAAAGTATCAAGAACAATGAACAACTTGCCGAAAGATTTTGTCAACAAATTGAGAAGAAACTCCAAGGGGCTAATGAATGCAGAGTTCTGTTTGGTTCATTTGAAGAGAAATCCCGGAAAAAGAGAGCCAAGGGCATTGATCAGGTTTCATGTGACAGAATCAATGAATGTAGGAGGAATTAGCATGAGGACTATTCATCAGATAGCAATACTAAAGAGCAACTGACAATTCTCTTTAAAGATTCTCTGTTGAAAAGGTTTAAAGATAACGAAAAAAGAATAATATGTGTAGCATGGACTCTTGTTTCATCAAACCAACCACGATTGCTGAGTGATAACATGAGAGAAGATGATCACGGAGAGGTCGACACTCTAATACCCTTTCATTGTTTGAATGCAGCAAGATCTTCTCCTGCTTGTAGCTTAGTTGTCCATTCAGTTGATACAGACGTTTATGTTCTATTGCTCAAAATATATGATTCGCTGCGTACATCAAAATTACATATGATAGCAGGAAAGGGGGAAAATGTATTATCGACATTGGTAAATGCTACAAAGCACTTTGTGCTGCTAAAGCAAAAGCTCTGCTTGGATTAGATGTATTTACAGGGGAAGACTGGGGAGGAAAATTCTCTGGAATATCGAAATGTAAGTGGGTACAGAGTTTTTTACTCTTGAAAGATGATTCAATTGTTAAAATGTTTACTGGTCTTAGTCTTTCTCTTGGATCCCCATCCTGCAAAGATATTGAAAATTTAGAAAGATTATGATGGGATATTTTTCGCAAAGAATAGGAAAGTGAAAAGCTGCCTCCAAATCCAAGGACATGGCTGGGTCTCTGAAAATGATAGCTATGTACCAGTGCTATTTTTGAAAAGGCCTACTCCAGATGGGATCTTGGAATTCATTAAATGCGGTTGCAAGTCTGACTGTGCTACAGGACATTGTCCATGCCAAAAAAACGATCTGAAATGTACAACTGCATGTTTTTGTGAGGACTGCAGCAACCAGGAATATCAACATTACTTTGATGGTAATGAAGTAGACTATGAAAGTGATGTAAATGGAAGTTAATTAAGATGGAATTAAGACTTAATATTAAACTAACTCCTTTATTACATTTATCTGACTCCATATGATAGTTATTGGTATAAACACTAACAATGATGAGAGCGTAGTAATCTCTAACGGTAAACTTAGTAGTAGCAGTAGTAATAGTGGCTAGTAGCCTTAAGGGTCTGTCTGCCAATAGTAAGCTAGTGGGCTGATGAGACTAGAGAAAGAAAGAGTAATAGTTAACGATGTGCGTAAGAAGGGATCTTTCTTTCTCTGCATGTTCCTGCAGTGGTAAAAGTGGCTGAAATGTTACAAGATGCAAGTTTGCACATGGTAAAAATAATAATAAGTATATTTATTACAGAAGATATAACAAAAAGTAGTTCTCAGCTGATGAGAAGAAGAATAAAGAATGCATTTAAAGTTTTTGTATACTACTTAGTAAAGTGTATGTCCTTAGTTTGTTGAATATGTTAGGAAAGAGAGTGTGTGTGTATGTATGAATATGTACGTACATAATCAGAGTTGAGAGGCGCGTCTCTGTGGAACAGATCATAGTTTTGTTAAGGCAACAAAAACTGACTGAACAAAGATGAAGAATGGATCGGTCTTCTTATAGTAAGAGGTGAGTGGTAGATGTGTTGCTGATCGAAATATCGGCCGGTAAACTGGGTATCGTCAAAAATCCAAGATGAAATGTAAGGTGACAAGAATACAAGGATTTGCCAGACTTATTGTCTACAAAGCGTCAAGTACATTATTGTCATGACATGAAAGCACTAACTGACAAGATAACTTTATTTCTCAGAATAAAAATCTGGGTGTCAAGTGGTTTCATTTGTTGACCAGAGTGTGTAAGTGCAAAAATATGTATGTGTCCGTTACAGTGACAGCAGTACTGATTTTAAGTAATGTTTGTCGGCTCTTCAATGAAAGCCCTCCTATATACTAAACAAACTTACAAACCTTTCGCATACATCTTTGAATCAAAAGACATTCATAACTTTCTTACAACCTGAACGTTTTGAATCAAATACAGTTTTCACAATGCAAAATGCAAAATGCATAGCTTCTCAATCATTATGTTGTTATGAGTTGACCATGATGCCCCTGCTTTTGAGCCCATATCAAACCATGTGGAAGATTATCATTTTCTCGCATGTGTAGTGCTAGCAGCTGTTGTTGAAGATTAATTTTTCGTGTTCAGCGCGGCTCATTCAATGTAGGAATGATTATTTCTTTCTTTTAACATTGAAATCCAGCGTTGTGCACTCTTAGTGCTATCAGCTAATGTTAGAAAGATTGAAGAATATTTTTTCTGAATCAGCATACCTTAAAGCCCTTAAACATGAAAAGAAATTTCACTTTTATGATCAAATCCAGCGTAAGGTGTTTTTCCCCCAAAAAATATATATATATAATCCATATTTAAACAAGTATGGTCTTAGCTGACAACATTCGTTTCACTACTTTTGACAAGCTGTGATGGTCAATTTATTTTCCTATTCTGACCATTTTCTGGCTTGAGAAGCAGTGAACCGAACGTTGTCAGCTGCGACGCGACCATACTTGTTTCAATATCGAATATTAGCTCCAAATGATAGTGTTAATTATAAAATTAACCTTTTCATATGTCGAGCACTCGAATTAAATATTTTCAACAACATATATCGGATTTCTTATATATGATTTGTATTTATAATACTACTACAACTATACATACATGTTTATGTATTTTTTCGTCTGTATCTTTTAACATAAATAAACAAGCCCAAACGGAAGCTACTAGAGCGAGCCTCGTTTCCGATACCAGAATTGAGGGTTCGCCGACTGGAAGTAACAACGGCATTTTCCAGCGATCCAGCATAACAAACAGACGTGTCTTTGTTTCTCTCTTCTTTTCTTACACAGCTAAATACGGTCAAAGGCCAAACGAGTTTAAATAACAAAGCTAAAAACAGAACAAACAACCAACAAAAGCAAAAGACATAACACTGGCGACGAGGATGAGATGCGAAAGAAAACGCCATAATACTGGCGACGAGAGGGAAAAACGAACAAACAAACAGCTGAATTCGACCCAAGTGCGAACAAATGGATCTCACACATTTCCCAGCTTTTGATTGTAAATCAGATGGTAAGATCATCCCATGACGAAAATGGGTTAGCAGATTAAAAAATCTCTTCATTGCACAGATGTTCAGCGACGATATCAGACAGAAGGCCCTGCTTTTAACGTTTGCTGGTGATGACTTGAATGACTTGGTAGAATCATTACAGTTAACACCACGGGACGACGAAACGACAGACTCGTCAAAGCGGTGGAAAATTATTTCCATCCACAACAAAACGTCGAGTACCAGAAATTCATCTTCAGGCAAGTCCGACAGAGCAGACACCAGGTTTTGTTAATTTTCTGTCACAGTGTGTGTCATAACCTCTGGGCAACAGGAGTTGTCTTGCGCTATTTTTAGAAGCACTTCCTGCTTGTCTAGACAGTTGACATTGAGGACAACCTCTGCGTCTCGAGTTTGCCGCGCTTTTAGGTGAAGTCACGAGTCAGAGTCAACTTGTCGACGAGCCTGGCCGCACCTATTTTGGCGTCTCCTAAATCAAGCATATCTAAAGATCAGCTAAATCTTCTGAATGCTAACCACACTCTATTATATCCCCCCTATCTTCTCAACTACTAACCAGTACTAACGCCACTAACTAAAGCTAATACTTAAGAAGAAACAGACAACGGAAGAACTTGACTGATCACTTTGTGTTTCTACATAGAAAACAAGGTAGGTTGTCTTTTATCGAAGCCCAAATCATCACAATAATAATAATTAAATGGATTTATTAAAATCATTTAACGTTTGAAGAAATTCTTACGACGTCACCATAGCATCAGTTCGCGTGAATACTTTTACAAAAAAACGTTTTTTTATTCCTTTAATTTTTTCCGTTACAATCTCTTTTTATGTTTTGTTTTTTTACTAAGCTGAAGATTAATAAAATACCAAACATGAACCAATGTCTAGGAGCTGCCATCTTAAAAAAGGATAAGTTTGTTATCGAAGATTTTCTGAAAGCTGGAGCCGACCCAAACGCTTTAATCCCCGGTGAGGAATTTGCGCCGATTCATTTAGGAGCTGGAACTTCAAAGTCTGTTACTCAACTATTGCTCAAGTATGGTGCAGATCCTAATGCTCGAACACGTGAAGGGTCTACGCCATTACATATAGCTGCCTCTTGGGGAAGGGGCGACGTTCTCAAATTATTGCTAAAATATGGCGCTGATATGTCCATTCGAGACAACGAAGAGCTTAACGCATTGGGACTAGCGGGAAAATACGAGTTTGAAAATTGCGTCCACATTCTGCAAAACCATGAACGAAAACACGAAATTGATATTCAAGGCAAAAAACACAGACTTTCAAATGCGTATAATCAGATAGAAATAAACGTTTATCTCAATCGTATCAAATTATTTTCAGCGTGTATCAACGGCAGTTCAAAAATGTTCCAACTTCCTGATCAAAATTACCAGTTTGCTGATCAAAATTACCAGTTTGCTGAAGACGGCCCGATCACCGCGAAAGCCTATAAAACTGAAGAAGACGAATATGACTGCGAACTTAAACAGTCAGATGGTAACATTTTAACACTTAGCCGAAGTCCAAGTTTGATTTCTTCGCCATTGAGAGAGGATTTTTTAGCGACTAGCCCACATGAACAGGTACAAAGAAATAAAAATAACGAAGAAGATCATCTATCAGATGACCAGTGTTCAAATGTCAAGATAAGGCAGGGATCGAGAGTTCATGAGAACCCGAGTAGCAAAATCGAGTACACATTAATAAATAATAACAAACAAAATAGGTTTCATAATGATCCTAAAAGTTGGTCTGATCAACGCTGGAAAGAAGCACTTGAAAACCCCCCCACAGAAACATTTTTTCATCCGTCTCTAAGTAGCCAACACACTCTGGAGATTCACGACTCGTACAGTAATTTTCATGCAAGACAACATATGATATCTCAATCCGATTTCAATGATGTTCTTGATTATGCTACTCAAGATGAACGTCAAAATTTAAAAACTGAAACAGTATATATTGACCAAGGATCACATCAAACTTTAACGCTGCCACATACTGAATATCATTTTGATCACGATGAGTGGGATCGAATTGATCATGAATTTTCAGACTGTGAAATAAACAAAAAATCACTTGAACAACAGAATGAGCATTCTAAATATCAAAGGCATGAAAACAGGAATGCATCTTCCTTTGAAACGAAAATGGTAAAATCTGAGACTCAAAATGCTCCCAATGTTCCATGCTCCTGTAATAATCATCTTGGGATTAAAACTAACCCCCTTTGTAAACCAGAGAGAAGAAGGTGTCGTAAATGTTGGAATAAGGAGTTTTGTGCAGAAATCGATAATAATCTACATTCATCTCGCCCTTGTGAAACGGTTTCTGATTTTATATATCCAGACAACGTTTCACAGAAATCAAAGTACAAATGTGTTTGTGTTGCTAAACAAGAAGAAGATTCAAAAGACGAGATTTATGTTCGATCTTATGATTCTTGCACAGAAACATATGAGGCAGCAACGAAACAAAGTCCTTTTAGAAAATACAGCAACAATCTATATTTGAAATGTGCTGCTTCTGTTAATAAAAGAAAAGGTAAGGATAAAAGGGAAAAATTATCAAAGTCAATAATTTATAAGTCACGGATTCAGTGATGTGCTCCAATTTATCTTTAGTCTTTGTCTTTAGTCTTTGTCTTTAATCTTTGTCTTTAGTCTTTATCTTTAATAAAGGTCATTACCAATAACCTTGGGACAACAGTAGTTAGCTTGTGCTATTATTCCTGTTGTCTAGACAGTTGACATTGGGGTCAACGCAAGCGTCCCTATTTTGGCGCCTTTTAAGGCAATACTATTCAGTCAGAAGCAACTGGTCAACTAAGCCAGTAACACCTATTTTCTACATTTTCTAAATCAGCCCATGAGAAGATCACCTGAATCTTCTTAACACTAACTGAACCATTTCATTCTTCCTCCCTATCTTTTAAAGTATTAACCACTACTAAAAGCCACTAATACTAATACCGAAGAAGAAATCAGACAACTGAACGAACGAACTTCTCACCTTGTGTTTTTCTACATAGAACATAAGGTAGGTTCTTTTTTCATTTACATTATTTGTTTGACTTCGTGACTTCTTTCGAAGTCCAAGTAATCACAATACTCGATTAGGGTAATTAAACCCTGTACCGATGTTATATCATATGATGAGGTGTATTTCCTAACGTGTTTAAAGTGCATATCGTGAGGCCGAGGGTTGATTTTGATTTTAGTGCTCAGTAGAAGCTGTAGCTGTACTGCCAGTCCCTATGTTGCCAATCCTTCGCTAGCCTAGCTTTGAATTCATTGTTTATTAGTACAAACTATTGGAGAAGAAATTACGAGGACATTTTGTTTTGTTACGTGTTGGTATGTGCGTGCGTGTGTGCATACAAATACACGCCAGAATGGTAGGACATTTACCTTTGATCCCGGGTCGATTGCTCCTAGGCAGTGGCGTACCTAGGGTTGGTGTCACCCGGGGAGGTAACTCATGGTGTCATCCCCCACCACCCCGCCCGAACTTGATCTCTTCCCGGGATATCTAGAATTTTGGTGATATTTTTGTACTACAGGTATACGTAGCTTAGAAGATACGCATACAATCTGAGGGGAATTATTTTTTTAATGTACGCTGTTTTTCCTTTTCTTTTCAATACATCACAAGATACACGGACATATTCGCCTATAATTTCAAAACTATTTCTGCTAGATCCCTAAGCTTATGTTGCGTTTCATTGCACTAAGTAAATTGTCTCACTAACAGGATCACTCATAAGCCCAAGGTTACGGTCGGCGACACGTGGGTTTGTTGCGTGGTGTATGAGTATGTGCGTGACGATGCAAAATGAATGTACTCGTAATGTGGATGGAAGAGGATGATGGGATGAGGGGACTTTCTTTGTTCGTGTACCGAAATGATGGAGAAGAGAAAGGGGACTTTCGTTAGCCCTAAAAAGGGCTGGTGTGCATATAGTTTGGTAGAGACTTCGTTGCTGGCCCTTAAAAGGGCCGGTGTTTGCATGTTTGTATAGTTTGGCCGGTGTCGCATGAAAAGACTGGAGTCATTAAAAGGATTATTGTTTTGCTGGAATACCAGTGGTTGCTTGGAGGGTGGTGTGAGGATCGCCTCTGTCCGGGAGTAGAAGTCACGTGATGCAAAAAGAAAGGGGGTTGATTGGCCAGTCAGTCGAGAGTGTGCCGTGGCAGAAAGGGTTAACGCCGTCATGTTGGCTTTGGGCGCCGAAATATGAACGTGGATACGAGG
>VCCN01002910.1:4662439-4673108 GCA_006491835.1 Architeuthis dux
CGAGGGACACGTCGTCTGCATCGCGCGGTTGTGAGAATCAGGTTTGCATTCGAGGGTGATTTTGGCTGAGACAACTAGAGACAAACGAAGTCGTGCGGAACGGGCCATTGAGAGTAGGAGCAAAGATTTTACGTACTAACACGGACCGAAATAGTGAAATGGGGGCGGTGAAATTAGGGGATTTACCCTAGCTATTTATGCTGGTTGACATCAGCAGCAGCAGAGCTGTGACGTTGGCCGAAAAGTAGGTAGCCTTTTTTTCGCATTTCATGTGGATTGGCCATTTGGACCGTTAAATCGTAACAACACCATTAGCGACTTGAATGCTTGGGGAAAGTTTTTTTTAATAGCACATTCAAAATTGTAGTATTTTTAGTATTTTCAGTCAGTTTTTGTCTATTCAGTCAAAAATACAAAATCGACAATAATGATACAAATATTGCCATTGAAGTACTTTAACATTGAACCGCCAGGAATGTTTTTAGCAAGCTATTTTTCCTGTGGAATTTTGAGCAAAATAGTGTCAACCTAGAAACGGTAAATAGATTGACATACTATATCGTCGGAAAGAGAATTTCACCAGCTTTCCAACAGTGTATCATGTCAATTTGTATCTATTGAGCATAACAAGTTAAATTTATAGTCCACAGTTTATGGATTGTGGATTTTGTTAATGGTTTATTTACTACCAGGCCTGACCATTTTTTGGTGGAATTTGACTGGACTATACTGGAATGTTTCAATATTTTTAGGCAGTCATCTGATAGTGTCACCCGGGGTGGACCCCCCCCCCGTCGGTACGCTAATGCTCCTAGGTATTCGAAGCTTTCATTCTAGGTATTTCCAGCTTCTTGTCGTTGATTTAATAACAGTGCTGATGCCGTTTAGTAGGGGAGAAAATCGTCACAAACTATCAGTCCATGGGATTTTGAATGAAGGGAAGGATTGATGAAAATCTGAGCGAGTCTCCATAGCGCCGGCCAACTTGGGCTAATGACGTCACAGAGACCGTATGCAACACATTCAGCCAAAACACATGTTAGTCCATGTTAGTAGACCATATTAGCAATGTATTCCCGGTAGTTATTCCTTCTGATGGTGTTGTTGGTCATCAGTTTGGTTTTCTCTTTCACTGATTTCTATGCTGTAGGGTGGAGAGATCTTGACAGACATTCCACCAAACTAGCTGGTTCCTCTTCTTTCCCTGCCAGGTCATCAATGTTAGTGAGTGTTCTCTCCCCGATGCTGATTGTTCCATATGACCTTCCAACACGTCAGCCATGATTCTGTTGAAGTGAGTAGGTAAGAGCAGATGACTTTGTCTGATTCCGACTGTCATCTTGAACCAGTCCCCTATTGTGGTAGACTGTGCTGGCGGCTTTGTCGTAGAGGTTCTCTATGACTGATCAGGTTGGCATTGATGTTACAACCTCATGGTCAACCATAGGGCTGCTTGCCATACCCTGTCAAACGCTTTTCACAAAGACGTGGTATAGTTCTTGTTACGAGGTAGCAGAATAATAATTATTGCAGAATACGGCGATTGTTACATTTTCCGCGTTAAACTCAAAACATATGGACGGCGTAAACTATTTTTTCAGTGGCGAAACTACTGTAGCGGTTACATTTCTCAAAGTACTAAAATAGGGTTAAAATATCCAGCTGGCTTTGTAACCTCTACGGGGCCAGCTCTGAACCCTATGAAGTACGAAACTAAATATTAGCTTCCTTTTTTTCGTGACTTCAGCACGAGTATAAAAACACTAGTTTTTCGATTATCTGGGCCTTTGTAGCCTGTTACCCTCAGTGCCTCTTTCGCCCGTGTCTATTTCTCTGGCACGTAAAATATCTCTCCCTTTTTTCACGTTCTAACTACGGGCATTACTTTAAATGCCGTCTCTTCTTACTTCAAATCTTCGGTCATTCTTTCTCCATTCCTTTTCGTCAAAACTAGGAATGAATGCCTCAAATATAAGCCCTTACGAGAATTTACATGACCATCGATGATTAGTTTCTGTTAAAATCAGCTTTAGCGGAGCAATTCCTTAAATGTCTTCCTGACCAGAACTATCTTTACATGCCTGGCATTTTTCTACTTTCTGTCAAAAGCCCTCCTTTTCTCTTAACATCCGATTTCTTTTGCCGAGAGCAGACATCATTAGGCGCAATTATCACCTAAAGATTTAGTTCACATAACTAACGCTGCATACTCACAAAATCAAAACCGGCTAAAAGCAAAATCCCTTTTCTTTTTACCATAACTCTTCATCCAAACAAAACCTCACTCTAACTCCGTTTAATATATGTGATTTCATTGCAATGTTTTTATTAAATACAACCTTTTTTCATTTTAAATCTGACGCCTTTGTGCTTTGATTCTTTATATTTCCTTTGTTTGAATTGACCGCTAAAAACCAATATGGCCGACTTTCATTCCTCCTCTTTTTTGGCCACGTGACCTCCTTTCTCCTTCACCTTCAGGACAACCGACTACTATTACTGCTGCGACTACCGGCAGCCATGACAGGTCATTTTTTGCCATCACTTTTTCACCGCTAATTTCAAATGTAGAAACGATACACATTCTTCTACGACTCACATAACTTCTCCCCTCTTTAACAAATATTAATCCCTTACAATTACCAACCTTGTAGAAACCTCAACTCTACACTACCATCGCGATAATGACAAGTTTGTTCCGTAATTGACTTATATAACTTTAACCCTAAACCTAATCCTAAATACTAACCATAAAACTAAACACTAAATCTAACTTATATCCTTTGTAGTTAAATTTAAAATACAGTTTTAAATGGTCGTGTCTTCTGCTTTCATTTGAAAATGAAATTTCTTTTAAAAAGTTCAAAGATAAGATTAAATAAATGAAAAAATTGTGACCAGATAAATTTCAAAATTTGTGAATAAAAAATGTCGTTCTGAGTTCCCCAGACAAACATAGTCCAGCAAAATCTAACGCGGAATGTTTTGAATTTAACGCGGAAAAGGTAACAATCACCCCGAGTAAATTTGATGCATCCATGGCAAGCACAATGTATACGAACAACACGTTTTACCCATGGATTATTTCCTTTGCAATTGCATTAATTTGCATTCATTCTTTTCTTTTCTGTTATAGGTTTTTTGCCAACGGAGAAACTAGCATCAATGAAAAAAGCGTTCCACAGAATTTCAAACTGTCGAATTTGTCTTGCTACAAAGGCCATGTTTACTCGATTGAAACGCAAGATCAGTCAGTGAAATTGGGATCCAAGCTTGAAAAGATCTGGCAGCTTCATTTTGATACCTTTCTGCTAGGCCACCCACTAATAAATAATGACAACGTCTGACAATTTCACAATAATCAGACGATTTTCAAACCATTGTTGAAAGTAATTTATTCGAACTTGTATAACATCTCAGCTGATTGCTTCTACTGATACTATGTGACAGACACGGTAGGAAGGTATAGGGTGAAAAGAAAGTTAGGTAGTTTAATAAGAGGGTAGGGAGGGGGAAAGGAGAAAAGAAAGTTATATAGTATAATAAGCGGGTAGGAAGGAAAAGGAGAGAAAAGAAATATAGTTTAATGAGAGGTCAGGAATGGAGAGGGGTTGATGGTTGCTACTGATACTATAAGTGTGATAGATATGGCTCTTATTATATATATGTAATTTGATTAACAAACTAGAAAGTATCATTGATTTTGAAGATATTTCGATATTTATTGACATCATCCTCAGAACATTACGTTTTTTTTTGTTTGACACACAATATGTTTGTGAATCAAACATTCATTACCTACTTGTCTTTTCAGAGTTACTTCCAACAATAGGTTTTATCAGTGATGTAACGTTTGATAACGTTTTATAACCCTACTAGCATGGATACCCGGCGTTGCCCGGGAAAAAGCTTCAAATATAACAACACAGGAAATCAAATGATATTTTAGAGATTTCATAAAATTATGTTGTCTCTGACCTTAAATTGACCAGTAGGGACCTCGAAGGTCAGAGCCTCCTACTCTATGTTAACGCTGGGCTCAAGTTAGCCGTATAGACAAATTTGCAGCCCCTAGAGTGCAGTCGTTTGGTCGACTATAATAGTAGCAATCGAGCAAACAAACAAAGAAACATTCGTCGTCTTTATAGTACTAGATAGCGTATATAAACCTATAATTTATTCGTATTGGTCTCAGTAACCGTAAATCTCTTGCAACATAACACTTAATTAGTATTTTATTATGCCCGTGATTAGCGGATACATAGTAGACAGAAACAACTACAAATATTCATATATATTTACAACATACATATATTTATGACACTAGAGAAAATAATTCCTGAAAAGCTTTTTTCGTCTGACACTTATCAAAGGAGAACGTCAGACGTTACGTTACATCATTAAAGACGTGGCGTAACATTACCACACTCGTAATTCTAACATCTTAGCCGTCAAAAAAACACCTGACGGATAAAATGTTAGAACTACGATTGTGGCAATATTACGCCACGTCTTTAATGAATAAACAATCATTGGATGTTTTTAAAGACCTTTCATTACTGTGTACTGTCCACCACATTTTGAGGATTTTATCAAGATGTAGCGGGAAATGTATATTTGTAGAGGAGAGAAATTATTAAGCTGAACTCCAAAAGATACATGATTGTATATAATGTTTCCGAGCTACAATTGAAGTTATGGCCTGATGTTAGGTCGGGATGAGCAATATGCCCATACGTCGGTATGGGGTTGTAAGTCAATGTGTCTATGTCCCTATGTACTAGTGTGTGTATAAGTTAGCACTTAGCGTGTCGCTAGTAGTGGGGACAGTAGTCAGTGAGATGAAATGGATGACCAGTTGGTAATCATTGTTGGCCTGACAATAAAGGATTGGCGATATGGGGAAAGAAGGGAATGCTGAAATTGACATACGGACGAATAGATAATAATACAACAAGCATGGATGAAAATGCGAAACGCAAAAGTATAACATCTGTAATAAAGGATATTTATTATACATGAAATATACAAAGGAAGAGAGTTAAGGTTCTAAGAAGTTATTTTAAGTACTTGCCTCAGTGTGTTGGTGTATAGTTTTGTGCGGCCGTGTTAGAGTGTATGAATGTATGTGTATGTGTGAGAATGAGCATTGTGAAAAGATCAAAAGTCCAGCTGTTCTCAAGATGGTGTAAAAACATTTGCTTATATCGCGAAATGCTGTTCTCTGAAAACCCCGCTTTCGCAGAAATAAGTTGTGTAAATGAAAATAGGATTGCTTGGAATTATTAAATTCTTAGAGAATATACCACGGCGTGGAGCTGGGAGTTAACTGCAGTGCTTTGGAGAGCCGCGGCACACACGTTGTGAATCAATGACGTAGACGATGGAAGATCCACGGTTTATAGATAGAAATGAAAGTATTTTGGTAAGTAAGCAGATATTTAATAAAGAAATAATGATGTATATAACCTGTTTTAATGCAAAAATCTTTCATCACTGATAAAACCTGTTGCATTCGGATTGATTTTATAAAATCAATCCGAATGCAACAGGTTTTATCACTACCTACTAGAATGGACACCCGGGAAAAAAACTTCAAATATAACTAAACAGGAAATCAAATGATATTTTATAGAGATTTCATAAATTAAATAGAGGCTGTGCCCCCCCCCCCCGTTCGGACCCGCTCACACTCCCGGGCAGAATTGTCTCTGACCTTAAGGTCCCTACAGGTAAATCAGGTTCAAGTTAGCCGTATAGACAAATATGCAGCCCCTAGAGTGCAGCCGTGTGGTCGACACTAGACAAAATAGTACCCGAAAAGCTTTTTTCGTCTGAAACTTATCAAAGGAGAACGTCAGATGTAATGCAGATTTGAAGAAAGATATCGTTTAGGAGATTTGAAATCACGCGACGGTCTACATTACAGCTGAAGTTCATTGTGAAAAGATAATTCCTGAAGGCATTGAATAGCGTTGTATCATGATGGGAAAATAAAAGATCACGCGCATACCACTATGTCACATGTTTACATTGAGGCTCTAGTTAAGCAATATTTTGTCTGGTTAGTATCAAGTGTGTGACTAAGTGTTGTAAGTAAAAAGGAAAACTTTGACTTCAAATTTAGAATAAAGTAAGTGTAAAACTCTGCAGCAGCAAGTTGCCTTTGATACACAAGCTGAATCTGAAAAGGCCCAATCACTAAAGTTAAGTAATATTTTGTCTGGTTAGTATCAAGTGGGTGACTAAGTGTTGTGAGTAAGAAGGAAAACTCAGAATAAAGTAAGTGTAAAACTCAGCAGCAAAAGTTGCCTTTGATAAACATGCTGAATCTTCATATAAAGTAGAGGAAGATGTGGAGAACCATGATCTCATGACTTCTTCAAAGCATATTGTCATGCTGTTTAAGAAGTAAAACCTGGAATAAGAATAAATAAATGAATGTTCCTGAAAAATAATTGTTTTAAGTACAATCAGAGCCAATCCAAGGGTTTCTGGCGCCCTGGATTAAATGAATGTCGGCACCCTTTAAAGCATAGTATTATCTTATTTATTTATTTACCTCTGCCCACAAAGAGGTGGGCAATGTGCCATGGAAGAAGTGATTAAATTTGGGGGCGGATCAATGCACAATTACTTCTCCAGACAATGGCATTGACAGAAGTATGCGCACTCTGGATGCTAGAACTAGAAAATTCGATTTGTGCTTGGAAAGTCCTTCTGTAACCGACACATGACAGGCATCTCTAGCACCTGGCGCCATGGGTGACTGCCCGTTATGCTGGTGCCTTGCACCGACTATACAGATTTAACTCTTAAATTCATAAACAGCTTGTAACCGTCAGTAATTGACAGTGGAACTCTTCAATGAATGGCATAAAAATAGTGGAACTCTTCTGTGAATTGAATACAAAAGAAATGTTAAAATTCACCAAATGGTCAAAGGGAGATAATTTCAATCATAAGTTATTTCCCTTGAAAGTGACATTCTATTTTTTGTATGAATTTAAGAGTTATTTTTTCTTTCTTTATGCCTAACTCTAACATTATTCCAGAAAGAATCAATTTATCAAGTTTGCAGGTGTCTAATGACATAAAGTTAATCGCCTGCGGCCAAAGAGACTCTGTTATGGCGTCTGTTGGGTAGTTCTGCTTCAGCATGTTTATTGATATTAAACATACATATATACATATATATATGATAATTATAAAGACATTTAATTAGTTGGGAACCTATATTTGCTCGACGCCGGTGTGAACGACTGCTAAACGAGCGGCCTGAATCGTAAATGTAAATAAAGAAACAGGCCGCTTTTTTAGAAGTCGTTCACACCGGCGCCGAGCAAATATAAGTTCCCAACTAATTAAATGTCTTTATAATTATCATATTCTGTCGGATATAACATTATCCATTATTTGATTTCATACATACATATATAAACATTACAAATGTCATATGTTAAAAGGGATTACATTTTTTCTTTGTCTAATCTATATGACCTTTGATGTGCAACAAATCTATATTATTTTTTCTTTGAAGTAACAGATGGGACTCAAGTAAGGTCACAGATTTTAACATTATTTAAATTGTATTTTTTATTCAAGTTTATTCAAGTTTTATTCAAGTTTATTCAAGTTAATTAAGTCATTATTTAAATTGTATTTTTTTTATTCAAGTTAATTAAGTCATATCTTGGCATTTAGATTATTTTGGCATATACATATTCAGACATGGTAAAAGTGGCAACAGATTTAAAATACAAAGTTTTATCAAATTGATAAAACTTTGTATTTTAAATCTGTTGCCACTTTTACCATGTCTGAATATGTATATTTTTTTCTTTTAAAAAAAATTATCTTCCAGCAATCTTCTGACTTTTAGGAATAAAAGATGGCCTCAAATCTACAAATGATAAAAGATATATTTATCTTCATAATCATTTTATATAACTTAAATTTTAGGACAAGTGCCATAATTGCTTTAAACACTTCAAAGTCAAAATTCAAAAGTTGTCTTTTAAGATTTATCTAAGATAAATCATTATTTTTACTGGAAAATAATTTTGGTAACAAGACATTAAATTGTGTCAAGTTGATTAAAATCATTGATTTTTTAATGCCATAACCTGGTGCAGGGTCGTTAGGACACCAGGTATAATTCATCATGGGTGTATCAAGGGTGGGATAGCTTTTTCAGGTTGGTTTGGAATCAGAGTTGGCCTTCTCCTAGACTGGTTGCTAACCATAGCTAGAGAGTCCAGTCTACCTTACTATCTCTCCATAGTTTGGGAGGAGATGAGATGGTATTAGTGCAAAGTGAACTCAAACTGTCTCAGCCAGAGTTTGAACTCGGAAACAAGACATTGCATGAGAAATGGAGTGGCTGGTGAGATAATCATGAGGCATGTCCTGGGTCTTCTTACTCTTGAAATGATAGTGATTCAAAACAATCCATAGATTGACAAGATATTTCAGCATTTTTTTCACAACACATTGATAGTATATAGGAACATCATGGGTAGGTGGGTGAAGAGACATTTTTTCGATTTTTAAAAGAAATCCCACCTGGGAATAAAAAGAGTAAAAAATATTAAAAAAGGGACCATGATTCTTTAATATTTGTTTTACTCTTTTAAGTTGTTAAAATGAAATTGTCAATTTCATGTTGAACAATCTAGTAGAACGCCTCCTTCTATCTCGATAGACAATAGAATGACACTGAATTGACGTCTCCAGGGCGCAAGCCTGGGTGAATCGTATGGTGATCCTGAGATGCCCAGTGGACAGAATTACCCTCTCAGCCTGGCCCAAAGGAAGTCGGAACGCGATACGTTTGGCATCAGTTTGACGGCATGAGCTGCCGGGAGGACATTAAAGTACGCATGCATCCAACCACCTTAACCACCTGGTTTGGCATCAGAGTTGTCCTTCTCCTAGACTGGTTGCCTTCCCAAGGCTAGAAAGTCCAGTCTGCCCTACTATTTTACCCAGGGGAGAAGAAATGGATTCATGTCTTTCCCAATGGTATGTGCGAAGTGAATGTAGACCGCCATTAACCGCTACGCCACTCGCACCTCATAACCTAATAAAAAAAGGAATTGTGTAGCCAAGTGGTAAGAAAATGTGGTAAGTAGACTCGAAAAAAAAGGACAGAAAAAATAAACTGCACTGATAAAATTGTTGTAATGTTTTTCTTTTAAATTCTTGTATTTACATGCAGTTTATTTTCAATCTTCTTCAATTGTGTCTTTTTCGTTTCATTGTTGAATTAATCCTAGGCAGCCATTGATTATTGCTGATTCATTTCCTCTCGTTTATCCCAGCTTCCTGTCGTCCATTATCCACTAAAGTACATTCTTTGCCAAAGAATCACTCAGCCTTAGTTTTCTTTAAACATGTTATTCTTGCTGCTGCTGCTGCTGCTTATTTTTATAACTAGTATACCCTTGCTGTCAAAAAATGATGGACATATTTAAATAATTTTGTAATTGCAATTACGTAAAAGCTAGAATTTCGCCAATCTTTAAAAAAGGACAACGTTGCCTTGCTGAAAATTATCGTCCTGTCTCATTGCTATGCATTTGTAGAGTGCGAGGTTGTTTCTACAAGGTTGTGATTTTGTTGTGTTGAAGTGGATATGTAATGGATGTGAAGCAGTGGAGATGTTACTTGAGTTTTAGAAGAATGTGCATCGTTTCTACAGTTGAAATTAGCGGTGAAAAAGCGATGGCAAAAATGACCTGTCATGGCGGCCGGTAGTAGCAACAGGAAAGGTCACGGGGTCAAAAGAGGAAGGACAGAAAATCGACCGTATGGTTTTTGGCGGTCAATTCAAACAAAGGAAAAGAATGAAAACACAAAGGCGTTGGATTTAGTGTAAACAGGCCATGTTTAATATAAAAAATATGTACGGGAAAAGGGGTACACGAAAAAGGAAATATATGCATATGTAAGAAAGGTTTTGGTGAGATGATGGCGAAAAGAAAAGGAATTTTTGCCTCTAGCCATTTTTCGCGTTCCGAAATGTATTTTGTGAGACGGCAGTGTTAGTTATACGAACTAAATTATGTAGGCTATGAGTGCTCTTTAATAATACGGCTGCTCTCGACAAAAGGAAAGTGGGGGCTACGCGGGACCGAAACATTAAATGGAAAAGGGAGAGATGTTTTTACGTGCCAGAGGAATAGACACGGGCGAAAGAGGCACTGTTAGAGAACAGGCTACGAAGGCCAGGAGAATCGGCAGACAAGGGTTTTTATAGGCGTTCTGACGTCACGCAAAAAGGCAGCTAGTATTAGTTGCGTACTTCATAGGGGTCAGAGCTGGCCCTTGGCGAAGTGACAAGACCAGTTTGCTATTTTAAACCCTATTTTGGTACTTAGTGAAAAGTGACCGCTACACATTATCTATAAAGTGTTGGAAAGCATCATCACACTACAAATCGTCAATCACATTGTAAGGACTTAACGTTCCAAATGGCCAAATCACATGAAATGCGAAGATACGGCTTTCTACTTTTCGGCTGACATCACAACTTTGCTGATGTCGACCGGCATAAATAGTTACGGTAAACCCCCTAATTACACCGCCCCACTTCACTCTTTCGGCCCGTGTTAGCATGATTTTTTCTTTGTCTCTGGTTGTCTCAGCCAACGATCACCCCGGCGAC
>VCCN01002910.1:4691499-4705498 GCA_006491835.1 Architeuthis dux
TTCTATTGAGTGACTAACCAGACCTGTTTTTGTTAAGTTTAAAACCTATTTCTCATCATTTTCTGCCATTTCCTACACACTAGATGACATGACTGGGGTTTGTGGTCTGACATGACAATGCATCTTAATGTTTATGTACAAATCATTACACTATATTAAATATCATATATGACTCTGGTATGAAAACTTTGAAGTTGTAATGGCCAGTGTGAATGATCTTGAACATAGGTTCTGTGCTACTGTAAATTGCAAAAACTTATGATGTTATACCTTATAAATAAAATTCAGTTAAATGTTTTGGTTTATTAAATTTACATAAGAAATGAGTATTCCTACATTTCCTATACAGGAAGTGATTATTGTGTCAAAAATAATATGATTTTGATACTAGAGTCATTTTCTTTACTTTCAATCAAATGTTTAAAATCACAGCTTATTCAAATTTCCTGAAGCCATTTTGATCAACCTTTGACCACAAATAACACAAATTCTGTTGCTCTTATGAACATCTTATGTAAATGTTAATCAGCATTAAAACAGCTTTCTAATGATATGTAACATGTCCATACTCTGAGATATCAAAATTTTGGACTATGGAGCCAGATCTCAAAATTGGCCATTTGGAATTTTGGGGCCAAATTTTCATTTTGATACTTGAGTCTCATCAAAAATCAATACTTTTGCAATAGTTTGCTTGTGTCAAAAAGTGCAAATTGACCCATATTCTATGTACTAAGAGCATGCACTATATTCAGCTCATCTCAGCTCAGTGTCATGCAATACACGAGGCAATGATTTTGTCTCCATTCCTCAAATAATGGAGTCCCAATCATTGTTGGTAGCAATTGTGGGTTTTATGGGACCAGAATGCTAGCCTGACACCAAAGTTAGACTGCCTTACAGGGCTAAAGGGCTCCAACTGCCCTGCTATTTATTCATAGCTGATGGGGAGAAGTGAATTTATGCCTTTCCCAAGGGCATTAGTGCAAAGTGAATGCAAACTGCCCCAGCTGGCGTTTGAACTTGATTTGCCGATTCCACTCTCTGTGCTGTTAACCATTAGGCCACCCACACCTCCTATCATTATTCAACTATGCATGCAATATCTATGCATGCAATACTATCATATTTGGTATCATCAACTCAATATATTTGGTGCACATCATATCATACTGGTATCATCAACCATTGTATTATAATAAAATAAATTAGCATTCCAAGGGAAATTATGAATCACTGCCACACATATATGCTGTGTTGGGCTGTGATCACTAAAAAAGGTCTGAATTTTCAAAAAACAAGTGAGAAACCATCTAGTGACCAATTTAGCATAAACTTATATTACATATTGAACCCCCCTCTAAAAACCTATTTGGGGGGGGGGAAGGTTAAAAAAACCAAAACAAAACATTTTCCCTACTCATTGAGGAGAGTGTGTGTGCAAAATTTCAAGTTTCTACTATGAACAGTTAGAGCTAGGCAAAGTCCAGATACATAGATAGATACATAGATACATATAAATGTCAGAACACATGAATAACCTACACCCAGCAATAAACCAGTGTTGTGAGTAGCAGTGATTAATTATGCAGATAGATTTACATACTGTTTATTGTCATTGAAATTTATGCTTACTTTATTGGAACTATCCATTAGGAAAAAAACAGTTTTTGTGTGAATGGTTGCATGGTTCATTGCAGGATCCTTTCATGGTCTGCCTAAAGTAATTTGTCTTTAGGTCACGTGATCAACTGAAAGAAACCTATGTTGACAGTTTTGATGACAGTTTTGGTTGATGGTTTCTAACCTACTCCAACACATTTATAGCTTTAAAGTATTTTGCAGTAATTTTATTGTTTTTATTAGGTTTGTTACACATGAAATGCCGGGTTTTTTACAAAATAAAGACTAATGCTAAAAGTGAAAGATTCACTAATGTAATTGCATTTTTTTTCCTCATTTCAATGTAAATGGAGATATACTTTGTTATTATTGGTGGTTTTTGAGCCATTAACAGCAATGATGTCTACCCAAGAAGTTAGACTAATTTTCAAGTACGATTTCAAATTTGGATATAATTTGAGCATTATCTGGAGACTTTATGACTTCAACAGTAATCATATCATATCATCTCAAGGCAATAGTCAAGGTTAAAAAGCTGGAGAAATGGCCTACACATGAACTGAATAAGATGCTCCATGACAGTGGCATAACCCACACTTCCCAGGTGACTGTGTATAAGTTTAGAGAATTCGGATATGAAGTCTTGCAGCATCCTCCATATTCACCTAACATTTCTCCTATAGATTATCATCTTTTCAAGCATTTTGAACTTAATATCCGTAATAAAAGTTCAATAATAGGGAAACCATGATTTGTGCTTTTACTGAATTTGTGACTACTAAACCTAAAGAATTTTATAGAGATGGGATATTATCATTAGAGAATCCTTGGAAAAAAGTTATTGCTTCAAATCGGTCATATTTTGATTAAATATTGTATTTTCTGTTTTTGTTGTTTATATCATCCTTCATCTTACCATTCAAAAAACGACATTTCACGTGTAACAACCTAATAATGGCAATTTGTGTCCCTTCAATGTTTATGAATAAGGGGTAGAAATGCTCAATGAATTAATTTATATCAATTACTAGCAGGGAATTCTGTCATTGCCCAGGAAAAAGAAACCTTAGATTTGATAACATGAATGAAGAAATTATGCTAAACTGTACACAGGAGTGTGTAAGGGCCCGCCTGGGTGTGCAAGAAGTTATTTTATCCCCGGGCAATGACAGGAATCCCTGCCAGTATTTTAAAAATTATGAAATATTGCCATTAACATCATCAGGGGCTTATGTTACTCCCCAGCAATGCAAAGAATCCCTGCCAGTATTTTTTAAATTAGGAAATATTACTTTTAATGTCATCAAGGGCTTATGTTAGTCGCAACCAAATACATATTTGGTTTAAAAATCTTTTTTAAATTACATATTTTTCTCCTTCTGGTTCAGCAGGTCACCTCAGTTGTGTGTAGACAGCTTTGATCTTGTCAAGCCGGTGTAACCTTGTATCACTGTCCGAAGCATTGGGCTTGTGTAGGTGGGGTAGTAAAGTTTAGGGTGACAGAGAAATAAGAGTATAATACAGGGGCGCAGTCATGTTAATTCTAAGTCTCCTTTCTTTCTCGGCATGTACAAACAGAAATACAAACAGACATCCAAATTTATATATGAAATCAAATGATGGATATTTTATATCCGACAGAATATGATAATTATAAAGACATTTATTAGTTGAGAACCTATATTTGCCCAGCGCTGGTGTGAATGACTGCTAAACAAGCAGCCTAAATCGTAAATATGCATGGAGCTCATTTCTTTATTCACATTTACGATTTAGGGCGCTTGTTTAGCAGTCGTTCACATCGGTGCCAGGCAAGTATAGGTTCTCAACTAATAAACGTCTGTATAATTATCATAAATTTATATATATAAAGATTTATGTCTATTTCTTATATAATTTGAACCTATTTTAGTCCTGTTTATTCATATATGTGAGTTAATTGATATTATCTTGATATTAATTGATATTCTTTCCTTTTCTTTTTAGCATGTTGTTAATGAAACTTTAATTGTTGACTTCCCAAGGTTCAAACACAGAGGATTGCTCTTGGACACTTCAAGACATTTCTTGACTAAAGAACTCCTTCTACACAACTTGGTAAGAAAGTGTGACACTTTTAATTCAAATTACACATTAATCACAGAGTAATGTTAAATTTCTTTATTCTTTTCTATAGTTTTGAGAAAGGTCATTAATATTCAAATGGTTCTTCGGATGAGTGAACTCCTTCTTGTTATTTAAACAAGCTCTTGAAAGAAATGGATACCCGTCCCATTCTATGACCAGGAAAGGGACAACCGAGGTTACTACTACTGCTAAAGTTCCATCTCCTATGCCTCCTCATCTCATGATTCTCTTACCCTACCAAAAAAGGATTGGGGAACATATTCAAAAAGTATGTAATGGCTACAACATCAAAGTCATTTTCAAACATACACACACACTCTGAGGTCTGTTATGTAAGGTTGGCCTTACTCGTGACCCCAAACTGATGGACAACTGTGTTTACGTCATCCCCTGTAAATGTGGTATTATCTATACCGGAGAAACAGGCCGCTCCCTCAAGGTCAGACTTGATGAACACAAAAAAGCCATAATCAAGTGCAAGATAGAAAAATCGGCTATGGCTGACCTCATCTGGAGAAAGAAAGTCGACCATCTTCCTCTCTGGGAGAAAGTCCAGATTATTGACAGAAAACGAAGTTGGAAGCAGAGATGTCGACTAAATGCATTAGTCAGACAAGTGCAGAGTTCAATCCAATGTGGCTTCCGCTTCTCAACAGACCTAAACCCGACAGGACAAAGACATGGAAACACCTGGGCCCTACGTTATAAGGGTTACCCCCTTTAAAAATAAAAACTTCTGTTTACCCCAGCACACGCGGATTTTACACCAAGAAGGCCGAGGAATGGATTGGCCGAAACGTTGTGTTTACAACACAAACAACAAGAAGGTGTTCAATCGTCTGAAGAACCATTCAAATTCTTTATTTTTATTTCATTTATGATGTAATGAGTGTAGTACCAATATTTACTAAGCTTAGCTTAGTATGACACAAGGTCACATGTATGAGACACGTAGTGAGGATCAAACTCATTACAGTAGTAATGGTCTGTGAGATTAACTTATATATAATCTATAGACATTCTACCACTCGTTATTTATTCCAATTAGATGAAAAATGTTCATTCAGCATTGCTTGGCTAAATGGATGAGCTCTATGAAATTTGAGTTACCAATTTTAAAAAGATATTGCCTCTTCTGTTATCTTCTGACTACTGAAGTTTTTAGCGGTAATTCCAAGTTTATATAGGCAATGGATGGATTAGAGTGACTATTCACAGATTGACTAAATGTATTTGTAAAGTAATTACAATGTAAAACTGACTTCCATATATCAAGTTAACCTCTATGTATTTCTATTTTTTGTGGGAGAAAACAAGTCTTTATATTACATTATTTTAGTTAAATTTTGACTAGTTTTTACCTTCATCTTAACTGAAAACTAGTCAAAATTTAATTAAAATAATGTGTTACAATTACTTCATCCAATAATAATAATAATAAAGATTGAAGTCTTTATATATTTTATTAATTTTACTACATTTTACCTACATCTTAATTTTTAGTTGTTTTTATCACATTTGACTCGGGCCGTCATTCTATGGCTACAAGTAAAGAACCTGATCGGAAATACAGAGTAAGCCTTCGGTGAGAATCGAACTGACACCTTTATTGCCAGAGGGATTCTGGTATATGCCCGGCAGCCATAACCACATGGCCACAGAGACTGCATACTATGCTGAAGCCCATTTTTCACTTTTAAACTGACTCCTTGCAACCGACTGATGATGAACAATGAGTGGTGTGAGTTTAATTCTTACCAGAGGCTTACTCTTTATTTCTGATCGCACTATTTACTCATGTAGAATGACGGCCCAAGTCAAAATTGTGATAAAAACAACTAAAAATTAAGATGAAGATAAAAAGTATTCAAAATTAACAAAATAATGGGTTACGAAGCTTCATCTAATAATGAGAATACATAATAAAAATTCTTTTATTTATAAATAATTTTTTAAAAGTCTGGCAAAGTACGACAACTTAACCGTCAAAAATGCGTTGTATCATGAGGACTGATTTTGACCGATCACTGGTAAAGAAGCTGACATTTTTTTTACTTTCGTACTTTCGTCCTATTTTTTAGTTTTTTTAATCACAATTTGAGTAATGCCGACACGCCAGTGTTATTGTTTACTTTTGGTTTTAGTAAAAAAAGCGATTGATTATTTTATTATTTAATTTTTATTTAGATGAATTATTGTAAACCATTTTTATTAATTTTACCTTCCTCTTAACTTTCAGTTGTTTTTCAATTAAAATTCAACTTGGTTTTAGTAAAAAAGCTATTATTATTCGTCAAACCATTTTACACATTGTGATTTTTTAAAAACTACTAAAAATTAAGATGAGGGTAAATAGCAGTTAAAATTAATAAAAATGGTTTACAATACTTGATTTAATAAAAAAAATAAAATAAAATAATCATTTTATAACAGTCATTGCAGTACGAAAATAAAAAAAATGTTAGCTTCTTTAGTGATGATCTGTCAAATCAGTCCTTATGATACTTTGGCAAAAGTCTTTACATATTTCTGTGTGCTAAGATGCAGTGATTAATGCTTATTGCTAACAATCATTAACTTTATTATTTATCTTTCAATGCAGGATGTAATGGCACAAAATAAATTCAATGTATTTCACTGGCATATTGTTGATGATTCCTCATTTCCTTATCAAAGCTACAGCTTCCCAGAGTTAAGTGAGAAGGTAAGTAACCTTTATATACCTTCAAGTATCTTTGGGTACATATTTATAACACACACGCACATACATGAGGTGCTACCCAAAACTTTGGGTAATTTGAAAAGTGCACACAAACCAAATGTAGTATGTACTTTTGTTGCTATTCCTTGTCAGCAGTGCCTTTTGTGAGCCAGATTAACGACAGGCAAAAGACTGCTTCAAAGGAGATGGAGGAAACTAGGTGTTAAGATAAGTATTGAAATTAAGTCAAATCTGATTAATTTTTACAAAAGATTAAGTAGACCCACAGTTGAACTGGTGTTTGTAAGAGGTCAAGTGAAATTCTTCTGGCAAGACATAGAATTTAATATGGTTTAACACAATCAACTACATACACCAAGTGACGCTCAACTAGTTTACAAAATATTTTCTGACAGATTGCCCCTCTGGAGCATTTGATACAACTACCTTGCTGAGCGCATCGAAGCCAGGACTGTTGGGTTCGTTCTTTAACATTTATTTCATGAGGTAGCGAATTTTGTCTCTAACTTCATAACTATAACATAGAATGAATCGGCCAAAGTGTTGTGACTACATCGAAGATGAGAAGAAGAGTTTAAATTGTCCAGACAAAAGTTGGTATCAATCATATTTGTTTGAAACTAAAACTTGAACAGATTCTTTCAATCTTCACAGCACAAGAACAGATTTTACAGATTCCTGTTTGTTTGGGCCATCATCAGCTAAACATAATTCACTGTAAAAAAAAAGAAATGGTTAAGATCCGGAACTAACAGAACTCTTTTTTGGACTAAGATACCTGCAGGAATAAATGATTGTTCTTGTTAAGATTTAAACCTATCTTCTTGTTATGTCTTACTTTGGCCCTAAACACTAGATGACATGACTGGGAATTGCAACCCAGCACAACTTACAAACAGTGCATCATCATCATATATTTAATATCATCACTTAGTATTATTGTTCCAGCATTCCATCATTGTAAAATGTTATCCAGTTTGTTTTTTTACCTTATCATTACCATGTGAATACAGTAATACCTTGGTTAGCACTTAAACAACAGTATACAGCATCATTATAACATAGCATAAATCAAGATTGTGCTAGCAATCATTTTAAAATATATGATGTCGCTGTCACTTCAACAAAATGGAATGGATTAGTGCTGTATATTTCATCTGGTAGTTACTTTCCAGAGATGAAATATCACTTGGTATCGATATATATCACTACATGATAAATTATTGTGCATGTTTATGTGTTTATTCTTATACACATGGCACATCAATTAAAGTTTACAGTATACAGTTATTTCAAAGACAGTTCATAATGCTGTCTTTTATCATTATTTATTTCGGAAGTTTAACATTAATAAATTTATTACGAAAAATATTTGAAAATGTGTGCTATAGCAAATCAGCGCTAAACGGAGTAGCACTAAGTGGGGTATTACTGTACTAGATATTTTTGTTCCTTATCCTCTGTTTGGTACCTTTTGCAGGGTGCATTCCATCCAGTGACTCATGTGTACACTCAGGCTGATATTAAGGAAATCATTGAAGCTGCTCGTCGGTTGGGAATCCGTGTTATACCAGAATTTGATTCACCAGGCAAGCTCTAAGTTGTATTTATTTCTTTACACATTTTCTTCTGATATTTTGTTTTATATTTCCCAATTAAAGATTTTCAGTTATTTGTCTGCTACTTGGCTGAAATATTTACATGTTCCTCACCAGTGCCAGTAGTCAGTGTTTGGTTGGTTGACCATCGTTCCAATGATGTCTGCAACATGTGCGTGAATATTTTTTAATTTTTATTATTGAACCTTTTATTACAGATATGAAGTTCAAAATGCTTGAAAAGGCAATAATCTGCAGGAGAAATGTCAGGTGAATATGGAGGATGCTGCAAGACTTCATATCCCAATTCTCTAAGTTTAGACATAGTCATCTGTGATGTGTGGGGTGCGTCACTGTCATAGAGCATTTAATTCAGTTTATGTGGGACACATTTTTCCAGCTTTTTAACCTTTTCTGTTGCTTTAAGATGACATTGTGTAGGTTGCTGTTGAAAGTCTCCAGAAAGTGCTAGAACCATTGTTTGTGGGTTGCTGGATACTGCTGTTGATAATTCTTCATCATTAGGAACAGGTTTGGACCACACTCAAGGTTTATTATTGGCATCCATATTTCCAGACATAAACCTATTGAACAAACGTTGAACAGTTTGCAATGTAGTAGTGTTCACAAATGCTTTGTTGGCGTTATCAGCATTATGTCCTAATTTGAAATCATACTTGAAAATTAGTCTAAATCCTTGGGTAGACACCATTGTTGTTAGGGGCTCAAAACCTCCAATAATGAGTTATTTACATTGAATCTGCAAACAGTACAATTACATTAGTATATCTTTCACTTTTAGCATTATTCTCTACAATGCAAAAAAAGCCCAAAACGACATTTCATGTGTAACAACCTAATAATTTCCTACTATTATAAAATGTTTGCTATTGTTATATACAAGGGCTAGTGCAAGGGTTTCATGCACCAAGGCGAGACTTAAAATCTGTGCCCCCAGTTGTTTGATCTGAAAGGTCAATACTGCACACCTCTGAGGTCTACACCCTAGGCAGCTGCCTACTTGGCCTAATGGTAGCACCAGCCCTGGTTATACATTTGTGTTGTTATTGTCTTTTGGTCATTGCAATTGCTTTATAATGTTTTATACTTCAACTCATTGTAGGTCATACCAAATCCTGGGGTGCTGCTTTTAGGGAACTATTGACAATATGTTATGATGCCTACGGTTATTTCCCAAATGGTCGATATGGTCCTGTGAATCCAATGACTGAATTCACTTATAAATTCATGCAAACACTCTTCAAGGAAATTAGCCAAGTTTTTCCAGACGAGTACATTCATGTTGGTGGAGATGAAGTTGATTTTGACTGTTGGTAAGTTAGGAATCTTATTGTATGTGTGTATGGATGTATCATTGTTCTCCACTTATACCCTTATTACCCTTAGGGTGTCATGGCGTTAGGTACATACAAGCAATTGTTAGTAAGACCCACTTCTGGCTTACCAGGCCTGTTGAAGCTTTGTTCTGCTCATGGCACCTGGTATTCCCAATGTCACCCATCTAGGTACTGACCAGGCTCAATGTTGCTTAACTTTGGTGATCTTACGAGAACCGGTGTATCCAATGTGATTTGGCCGTAACCCCTTAGCCTCAGAGAGAGGTTCCTCAATCCTAGCCCTTGCGCTGGGTATTTAGTGGAGAGGTATTGAGTACCATTTTAAAAGTCTTTGGTATGACTCGGTGGTGGATTGAACCATGGCCTACCGAACCGGAGGCAAGCACTCTACCACTGGGCCATGATGATCAGTGTATGCTTCTTATTGAACCACTTTAACTCATGGTAACTGATTAGTCTCTCCAGGTGGACCTTAAAGTACATTAATTAAGTTATATTTTGCCTCAAATCAATGAATGACACATGTTAGAAAATCATTTGTGTTTAACCAAGAATCCCAATTAGAAATTAGAACTCAATTTAGTCACAATGTATTTCAATCAAGTCATCTTTCAAATCTATTAAAAAGACACAAAGAATCTTCAAAACATAAAAAGCAAGCAAAGTATTCCAATATTTTCCAGTCAAAATCCATTCGAGGACCGAATCTGGCCTGCAGGCCATAGGTTACTTATCCCTGGTCTAAGTCACAGTAGGAGATTCCTTTTGGTTTACCCTCCATAGGTGTGGTTGCAGTTTTCTAAATAAATATTATACCAATGTAAATTTTAGTTGCTATTAGCAGTTGGCTTAATTGATAGTAGTTGTATTATTGATTCAGAGATAGGTTTGATAAAGTGTCTCGCAAAGAAAAGATTATTAGATAAAATTTAGATATGCATTTTTATTACCATTATTATTCAGTTCTCACTTTTTTTTCAGAATTTCCAAAATATGGGATTTGATCTTGTGAGTTCTTGCAGTTCATTTTTTTGCTAAAATTCCATACAGACATGTCCAAAAGTTTTGACCCAATGTTATTAAAAAGAATAAAAATTCTTGTCCACAATCAGATGTGCTGTAACCATAACTGTGATCACTGCTTTGTACAGAAGCATGTTGAGAAAAATCCCTGATTTATTAGTGTTTTTACAGACACTTTAGATAGCATTTAACTTGTGAAACTCGAATCTTTTTTAACCTCAGGTAGAAATGATGGTATGCAAAGACACACTAAAAACAAGCCTGGCTGCTGCAGGGTCTAACTCCACTTCTACTTCTATTCCAACTGTAGATGATTACTGCAACTTTTGTATTGTATATATAATAAATAAATTTGTAAATGCATAAGACTTGTCAGTTTGGCTCAGTTGGTAAGAATTGCCTAGCAATCACTTGGTCATGATTTCAAATCACGGTAGAGAAATATTAATTTTATATCTCTGTTTGGTTTAACGTGATGAGATAGACAAACTCTGAAGAGTTTACTCCCCTAAATTTGATGAGGATCTTCTTGTTACGGGGGAAAAACAAAGTCAACTCTAACTTATAGATCCACACCAAAATTTAATCAATTATTCCTTGGGCCATGTCTCACACTTCCACAAAATATCATTGAGATTAATTGAGGACTTCTGGAGATTCACCAAGCTTAACATAGCTTATATTCACTGATTATGAAAGAACTAGTGTTTTCAATTATCTATCTTAATAAGCAAGACCAAAATATTACCAACTGCAACTGGAATTTTCCAGTTGTTAACAAAACTTGAAACTCTTTTAACTTGAATGATTCTTAGTTTTTTCATGTGTATTTACTTTAATTATTTGTTTTTCTCCTTATTTTAGGAAAAGTAATCCAAAGATTATTAATTTCATGAATAAAATGCGATTTAATCTGGATTTCACTAAATTGGAGGAATACTATATAAAAAGGTAAGAATTTTTCTTAAATTGGGAATCAAATCCACAATGCCAGTCTTGATTATGTTATGTAGCATATAAAGAATGATGTAATACAGTAGATGTTAAAGTCTGCTAGACCATCACAGGTGGAATAGCTCTTTTTTCAGAATTTCCAAAATATGGGATTTGATCTTATGATTTCATGCAGTTCATTTTTTTGTTAAAATTACATACAAACATGTCCAAAACTTTTGACCCAATGTTATTAAAAAGCAACAAAATTATTATTCACAATCATAATGATTCTGAAAGTTGGCACATTCTTCACAAGGGGGCAATTTAAATACATTGAGGGGCAATTTTTAATATGGGTGTTAACTTTGTGAGGTATGCTGTGTTAAAAAAGCACGGAAAGAGAACAAGACACGTGTTTGCCAGGCTATTGCCTGATCAATAGAGAGACTTACCCATTCTCACTTCTGGCCCGCATTTTGGGAGTTATTTTAAGCATAAACATTAATACATACATATATAGACATTAATACATACATATATAAACATTAGTACATTATAAACATTACATGAGGTAATTGCATTGTTGTTACTAAATTTCACATAATAAATTACAAATATTTTATTATGAGCCCTAAAGTATTGTTTTTACAAAGAATTTTTTTCTTCATAAATTTTTTCTCCTTGATTTAAAACTCTGAATTTTGGTAAATTTCTGAATTCAACATTATTTTATTATACCTTTTCCACACCAAATTTGTTTTATTATACTACGGCGGACATCAAATGTTTTGAGCTGTCGAAGTGGAGGATGGATAAAAAAAGGTCAAGAACCACTGCTCTAGAGGTTTAATAGTCAAACACAGATAGAATGTTACTTTACATGTTTCTTGTATCTCTATTAGAATCAATCAACCAAAACTGTCATTGTAGGTTTCTTCATTTTTTAAGTTGGTCTGGCTGGCAATGTATATATGTATTGTGCGTACAGGCCACACCAATGGAGCTAGAGGGCCGAAGATTTTAACATTTACTCCCCTTAGTATCTCTAGGAAAAACGTTTTTTTTGTTTTTTTAAACCCCCCCTTCCCCAATAGGTTTTATGGGGGGGATTCAATTTACAATGTAAGTTTATGCTAAATTGATCCCTTAGTTTGTGTCCAGCAGCATTCACCTTTTTTTTTTTAAATTCAGACTTTTTTGTGATCACTGCCCAACAAAAGGTGAGAGAAGTAACTTATTCATTGATCACCCCTTTTAACAATTTTTTAATTGATCACCCCCAACACGGCAAAAGTCGTTGGTCACGTGACGGTTTCTATTCTATTCTAACCAGACCTGTTATCAGTTTTATATATTTTAACTCATTGGTGGTTATAACACTACTGTAGAATTAGGCTGTGTTGAAAGAGGTACAGGTATTCCCCCACCCCGCATTTCAAAAGTTCACTTTTTAGCTTTCACAAAAAAAGGTGAAAAGCATTTGTTTTCCAGTGAGCTGTTATAGAAGTAGTGTGCACCCTCTACATCTCTCTCCTGCACCCTCCCACTTCCACAGCCTAACTTAGCATAATCAGCATTTTTGAGTCAGGAATGCTGAAAAATTTTCCCCATTTAAATTAATGGTAATTGCTCCTTCATTTTTTGTCATTTTTATATTTTGAACATTTTTGAACATTTGATTTTAGTGTGAAAAAAAAAAGTATACAATTTGTATATACAAGCACACATCATAACAATCATATTTACACAATATCTAAGGCCTTAAACATTTGCAGTGGTGTCATAAACATCATAATTCTTCTTAAAACATTTGCATTTATTGATAGCACTACATACTTAGTTGCTCGTCTCTGGACTTGTTCTAAAAGATTTTTATCTCTTTCCAAGTATGGTGATCACGCCTGTGCACATTACTCTAGGTGTGGACAGACATAAGTCTTATATAGTATAAGGAATGAGTCCTTGTCTATATATGAAAAGGTATGCTTAATCTCAGGCAATATACCTGAAAACATAGGAACGCTCTACTTTCTGATAGCAGGAGAAACCATTGAAGTTGTCTGGTTGAACAGAAAGGTTTTTCTGTATAATAACTGAGAATGTATCTATTCTACTTTGATAGACAAATTAGTGTATTTTAGTCCTTGTTAGACATGTAATAATTTGTAAAAAGAGGGTACACAGTCATGTCCAGGGTCGTAGCTAGAGATTTGGAGACATTTAGTGCAGTGGTTCCCAACTTGAGTGGCACAGACCCCTGAGAGTCCACAAAAGTATTATTAGGGGTTTGTGGGGAGGCCTTTCAAAAGCCTGGGGTCCGTGAGCTTGTTGAATAGACTGTCCTTTCAAAAGCAGTGATGTAGGTAAAAATTTGAGGGCCCAAGCGGGGTGCTTGACTCCTTGAGGGGCCCTCTCCAACATTTAGTGAGATTTGTTGTCAAACTCCAGTACAAAGTCTGGAGTTGAGTTTGTTTTCCTACCGTAACAAGAATAACAAGAATAATCCTCACAAAAATTAGGAGTGTAAACCGATATGTAAAATTCACATTCCCTTACCGTGATTTGAACACACAACCAACTGATTGCCAGAAGGCTGTCTTACTGACTGAGCT
>VCCN01002910.1:4726449-4743541 GCA_006491835.1 Architeuthis dux
TAAATTATTGCATTTTATGAACTTTGAAACATGCTTATAATTATGCAAAATATGAAAATGAATCAAGTAAAATTGGTTTTAACATTAAATTTATACATATATGTATATCTGAGGCATGTACCTTTATTGAATGTTCTTTGCAGTTAACCAAGTAACCAGCTCTATAGGTTGGTGTTTCTACTACAGGTACACTATCGATTATATAGCAACTAATGGTCCGACACATCTTTTAATCTGGACAAAATTATGAGCAAACACTTGAATTTCTTGTGGTTTTCCAACTAATTCACTGAGTGGCCACAGGTGGCATTGTGTGTGGAGCCATCTCTTAATGGTCTATACTGCATTGGTTGTTACTGCTCCATTTATTTTGTAAAATTCCTAGCCTAATTTGCTAACATTTACCTCTGTAGTAATGGTTTCAAAGCAAAGTACAGGTGTTAGTTGCAGTTTAAAGTGCACACACAAGCCCATATCAATGCAAGAAAAGGTAGAAGTGTTGAGAAAACTCGACCGTGGTGAATCCTAATGCTTTAAAGATATGAGATGTGCATGATTAGTGGGTCAGAGGTATTACGTCTTTGTTGTTTGTTTGTTGGTTTGTTATTTTCCATGTTTAGCTGTATTGGTTAAACACGTTTTGTTAGAACCGTATTTAGCTGTGTTTAGAAAAAGAAGAGCGAAACAAATACATGTGTTCAAGTTGATAGCAGCTGGTCAAAGAGACTTTTCCCAGCTCCCAGTTGTGGGCCCTCACTTCCAGTACCGGAAATGGTGCTCCTTATGGGGCTTGTTGGTTAGCTTCCACTTCAGCATGTCTATTGATATATAAACATTACAAGAGGTGTATTATTGAATTATTATTATGTCACCTGTTTGTCCAGCAAAATGGATAATCTGGCACAGTTCTAGAACCAAGCGTGCCGATAAATCACTAGTGTGCCTGTATTTACATTATAAAAGATGGTAGTCGTGTATATACATGTAAAATTTTCTAAATCTGCACTTATGTTTCAAACTTTCCCTTTTTTATGTACCTTTTACTTGCTTAAAAGGAAAAGAAAAGAGAGAAAAACTTCTTATTCATTCTTGTGCTTACAATGGACTGATAAGCAATGTTTAATTTTTCTATGGCCTGTGCAGGAACAAAAAGCCAATGAACAACTGAAGTCAAGTATGCAGAAAATATTTTTACTTTTAAGACGATCATTGATTTTTTGTCTAAATTTATGAAACAAAGATCACTTACTTAAAACAAAAAGTGCATAATAAAATAAATGATTTATTCAGTGTATTAATTTTCTTTATTACTTATTCATTATTATTTAATCCTATATTTTTATTTATTTATGCACCAATCTGTACACATTATAATCTTTGCAAAAACCTCCAATCAAATGATACTACTTAGAGAAAGAGCGATATAACAATTGCTTTTTCCATCACATAGTTTTATTATAGAACCCTTTTTTCTTTATCTGAAATTTTCAAAATTTGAGCATGACATTAGAATTTTACTACAAGGCATAATTTTTCTTGTGCGTGGCCATGCAGTTTAGAGGGAACACTGGTGATGAGTATGCTTCTCTAAAAAAACAATAGTGAGTTTGATCCTAAATGGCTACTTCAAAAATGGCATTTAATATTGACAAATAAATTTAACAAAATACAGGTATACCTTGATTAGTGTGGTTAATTCATTCCAAAATGTTCCATACTGTTCAAAACCGCACTGTTCAAGGTCTTATCATAATTTAATGTGTTTGTTTTTCAGCTTATACTTAGTTATATTAATTTGTAATACCTTAACCATACTATATCAGAACCCGCACTAATCAAAACCGCACTATTCAAGGTATTGAATGTATGTGTCTGCAGAACAAGAGTCACCCACAAAAAAACAACAACCCAGATAGAAGTGGAAGAAAAAGAAAGATCAAAACAAAGTGTTGTGGAATATAAGAGTGCAGGTTTCCCCACTATCTGAAAGTAGAAAATTCCTGAAAACCTTTCTCAAGCTGAAATGGCATAAAGCAAAGAAGTAATTACCATTAATTTATATGAGGGAAATTCTTGAGCGTTCCCAGACCACAAAAATGGTAATGAGTGTATGTTAAGCCAGGTTGTCGGAGGTTGGGTTGGTGGTAGGTACAGGAGACTGGGGTATTTGAGAGTGAGGAAGAGGGTGCATGCTTCCTCTAAAACAGCTCACTGCAAATCAAACGTTGATGGCTATTTTCACATTTTGCCATTTTCATAAGAGCAAAAAAGTGGTGTGAAGCAAATTTTCAAGAAACTTGGTTTAATACTATTAATTACTAATTCCTGTATGAAATTCTGGAATTCTTAAATGATGATATGTATTATTACATAGTTCACTTAGGATGCAATTTAAAGTCTGAAAGTAATTCTTTAATTAAAAAGAAACATGAATCAGAAATATGAATACAAAAGCACATTTATCATTATGTTTACAAAAATGTAAATAAAAGAAAAGAAAAACCTTTATATAGAACAGTGATTCTGAACATGGGAAGCAGGGCCCCAAAAGGGAGCAATTTGAATATATCGGGGAGCAATTTGGAATTTGGGTGTGAAGAGCGAAAACATTCTGTGACTCAAAACAGTTATGTTAAGGATTAACTGGTTAATTCCTAATTACACAATATTATTAATTACTAATTTTACTATTGATTCCATAGTAACTAATGTTTAACTCATCAACTTTGTGAGGTATAAAAGCGATGATGTAATTGTGTTGTCGTTACTAATTTCACACATAAAGAAATTACAAAAATGTTAGTAAGTTCCCTAAAGTTTATATATCAGTATTTTTTTTATAGTAAAGGGGACATCAACATCTTTGAGCAGCTGAGGTGGGACATTGAGCAAAGAAAATTAAGAACCACTGGTATAGAAGTTTAGTAGTTAAGGAAATATTTGTAAGATCCTTGTGAAAAAGATGTAGTAACTTTGGAATGTGGTTCAGGAAAGATCATCATCGTAGGTCCTCCCATGCAACAAGGAATGTTGGGCAATGTTTGTTTCCATTTTGAATGATATGGGATTTGTTCATTGGAGATTTATTCATTGTTTCTGTAGCAATTGTAGATTTTTAAGGGGCTGGGATGCTGGCCTGACACCCAACCCTTCCCATTTCTCAACTGGGCTTTGGGCCAGCTACGGCAACTGCTAAGCTGTAGGTTTTTTCTGTCAGAGTAACATTACTGGGCTAAAGAACATTTTATTAGTGAACTGGTATCTGAAACCTCTACTAAATAAAAACAAAAAAATTCTGAACTAGCATTCCAAGGGAAATTATGAATCAGTGCCACCCATGTATGCTGTGTTGGGGGTGATAAATTAAAAAGTTGGGCTGTGATCACTAAGAAATGTCTGAATTTTCAAAAAACAAGCGGACACAAATTAGTAGCCAATTTAGCATAAGCTTACATCGAAAATTGAACCCCCCCCCCATTAAAACCCTATTGTAGAGGGGAATTTTAAAAAAATGCATTTTCACTACTCATTGAGGGTAGTGTGTGTACAACATTTCAAGTTTCTACTATGAACGGTTAGGGCTGGGCAAAGTCCAGATGGATAGATAGATAAAAGTGAAATCTAGAATCTAGAAATCTATTTAGGGGGGGAATTTTCCAAAAACAAAAAAAACATTTTCCATACTCATTGAGGGGAGTGTGTGTGCAAAATTTCAAGTTTCTACTATGAACAGTTAGGGCTGGATGAAGTCCGGATACATACATAGATAGATATATATCTATAAATGTGTGAACATATGAATAACCTAAACCTTTGGTAGCAGTGATTAATAAACCTTTGGTAGTGTTGATTAATAACCTAAACCTTTGGTAGCAGTTATTAATAACATTGCATCATTTTAGCCTTCTATTTATAATTGTCTTATCTCTGTTGTCTATTATATTTTTAATTAGTTTAGGTTTCACAGATTTCAATTCATTAATAATGTGGCCAACCCCTGCCTAAAAATGCTAGATATTCCATAGAATACCTAGGCATTCTATTAAAATCCCTAGGTAAAGTATATAAGGTCAAAATGAAATGAGCTTATTTCATACTTTGCCAAAAAACGGTAGACATTCTATAGAAATATACTTTGATTAGCGCTTTAGATATGTTCCCCAAAAATGCAGCGCTAAACAAAACAGCGCTATACAGGGTCATTATAACATAGCATGAATAGAGATTGTGCCAGCAATCATTTTTAAATGTGTTATTGTTGATCCTCAACAAGATGGAATGGATTAGTGCTGTGTATCTCATCTGGTACTGACTGGTAGCTACTTCCAGAGCTAGTGAAATTGATTGTGTATGTGTATGTTTTATTTTTATATAGGATTGCCACCCGTCCTGTATAATACAGGATCATCCTGTATTGAAAAGTAAAATGTACTGTCCCTTACTGAATCAATACGGGATATGATTTGTCCGGTGCTTCCTTGAACGTCACCATGGACGTCCTGGAAAAGTACTACAATTCATTTAATCTACTCATTTACAATAATAAAGTAATATAAGTAATCTACTCAAAAAGATCCTGTCATGCATTCCTTCAGTGCCAAACTAAAACAGAGGCGAGATGACCAGTTCTACAGTTACCTCACAAAAACAAAGCTGCAACATCTCTCTCCAGTTGATGCAGGCAAGGTAAGGGAGGAGTTCACTGCATTCATTGACACTGCCCTCAGGTACATCAAGAAATGGTTTGACTTCTCTGAAAGCAAAGCTCTCTCTCCATGGCAAACTTACCTTCAATGATCTGGAGAAGATTTGTGAGAAGATCCACCTCATAGCCAGAGTGAACATTGATGACCTCTATGATAAGTGCACCACAGTGAACATCATTGTGGAGAAGCTCCAGGGGCGGAGAGGATCAGTGGAACAACAAAGATGTGGCAGCCAAATGGATGGCTGTATTTCAGGCAGCTGATCTGTCAAATATGCTCTCCATTATCTCCTACATTATGAGCATACCAGCTTCAACAGTGGTTTTGAAGGACAAGGCAAGCAACAAAAAGTACACATAGAAGAAAATGTAGAGAGGGTGGAGGTGGGTTGTGTAGAGAGAGAATTCACGTTCAAAGTTCACATAACCTAGATAAATTGAGTTATAATAGTTTTTCTGATCAATTTGACAGTAAAAAATGGAATTTATTTTTACAAACAAATGTATTGTTAAATTATTTTCACAAATAAATATATAGTTCAGTCATTCAACATAGTGGTCTACCAGGTCATTTGCTATTTCTGAGTTTATCAATGGGTTCTTGCTTCTTCCAAATAGTTTATTTTGGGCGACCAAACATTTTGCCCTTGTCTATGATTTGATAGATTATTATTGACTCTTTATTTCCTTTACATTCATGTTGAGAGTAGCAGAGGATTTTGAAATTGATGCATAAAAAGCACAAATTGTTGCATAAAAATTCACCAGAATGCAGGAAATGAAGTGTCTGGAACTCAAAATCTCATGGGGGAGGACCCCCCTGCTTCATTTGTGTGCCTCGGACATGAGGCCGTTGGTAAGCTGTCCCTTATTTTTCTACATTGAAAGTGGCAACCCTACATACACATGGCACATTAACCAAAGTCTACAAAATACAGTTATTTTATTTGTATTTTATCAGTATTCATTTGGAAAATTTAACACTACTAAATTTATTACGAAAAAATATTTGAAAATCAACGCTATAGCTACGCGGGGTCTATCGTAACATTAATTAGAAATCAGAGTAATCTCCCTTGCCATACCGCTGTGTCACTCACTGTCATTACAATTTCATATCGTAGTCACAGAGAAGCGTTTTCTTCCCTCCTGACAAAATAAAGTCTAATAAACCTGTGCACTTTATACGGATCTACTCAAAATTAGCATGGAATCTGTGAGTACTGAAATTTTGGTTCCACTTTTCTTTACATTGTCCCTTTTTTATCATTTTGATTTGCTTTCGTTTGTTGTATTGTTTTGTCTTCTTTTGCCGGCTGATTACTAGTTGAGCCATGATTTTTTTTCAGCTTTTCAAACGTGAAAACCAGATTTTAAAATTTATTTAACTTGCAACATGGATTGTTTTATTTGAATTAAAGAGACAATGTTTTTCTTTTTTACATTTTTACAAATTTCAACAATACACTCTCGGTAAGTTACCTCCAAAGAAGAAAAAAAAAGTCTGTTTATTTGTTGTACAAATCTTCGGTTTTTATACCGCTTCTTCCAGACAATATTTAAAATTATTTCTTTTTTCCCCTTGTATTTAGTGAGTTTTCAAGTTCTGCCTTTTAGTTTTTTTACACTGAAGAAAGATTGCAAGGTTTTTATAATCATTGTTTTATTTCATTGAACAGAGTCGAATGATTTGCAACAACATTTGCGAATTTAACATTGATTGGACATAACATTTTTGGGGCGGAGGGGTTCTAATTTTTGTATTTTAGATATTATTTTCAAACAATTAGAAACAAATGAAATATTCATTGTTTGATTTAACTTGAAGTAATTTATGGATCAATAATCTATCTCCATGTAACATAATAAATTCTCAAGCAAATTGAAAATATTTTAAAGACATTTTTGGGGGGTTTGGGGCCATTGTGTTGTGCAACTGCACTGTCAGCCAGCCCTGCCTTATAGACGTCCCTGATAACAATTATCGATTTTGTATAATAATTGGAATAGCCACGTAAACTTGAGGTTCTTCTTCTCTGATTGAATTGCTTTGAGAAACGAAATGAATTTTATCGTTTGTCATTTTTTTTAATGACCGGTCGGCGTCGGTCATACTCATTGAATAATTTAAAAGACTGCTCTGCTATATTTGAGATTAATTTTGCAAATAAGGTGAAAAAAAATCTTTTTTTTTTTTCTTCTTTCTTTTTATGAGAATGGGAAAACATAAAATATTAAATCGACTCAATGTAAAATGGAGCGATCCAATCAAATAAGAACCGTAAAAGACGTTCAATGAAAATAATGGCAATTTTTCTTTTTGTACAAATTTCGGTCAACATTCGGACCCACTCCTAAACCATAACATAATTTTTCACAAAACTGACAAATTTTGGGAAGAAACGAAAGTTTTATTGATTGAAAGCACATAAAATTAACAAATGAAAACATTTCTACGAAAACGGTAATGTAAACTAAACCGAATCTTGACCCAAATTACCTTTAAAGGTGCAGTGAACGAGCCGGATCCGAACCAGAAACACACCTTTTCCGTCATTCGTACGGAAATACAGGTGCGAAGTATTTGGTTGCCATTGCTTCAGAAGGTTGTTAAATCTTTTTTCGCAAGTAATTTTTGTGTTTTCATTTTAAGGGAGCTTACGCGGACTGGTCCGCGCAGACTCCTGGACAGACAACCTCAGCCAGTCCCGCGTAGGCTCCCCCTAAAACTTTAATGAAAGCGCAAAGAAATACCTGCGAAATCTTTTTTTAAACGTACACAAAGGAAATAACCGAATACTTCGAAGCTGTACTTCCGTACGAATGACGGAAAGTAATTATCCAGTTTAGCATTATAGGTACATTACATGATAATAACGTTTAAAAATTAACTTTTTGGAAAACTGAAAAATTTCCAAATGGAAACGAAGGTCTTATGGATTGAAAGTGCACAATTACTTGCGAACAAACTTTTTTTTTTTTCTCTATATTTTTAATAGGACGAACACAACTTGTTCAGTAGTGCCAAAAATACGGGAAAAAATGACTCTGAAAGGTTTCGTTTTTTTGTTGTTTTTTTTTTTGTTTTTTTTTTCAATTTTATTTGTTAGTTTTTTGTTGTAACCAGTGGAGTAGCAAGGGTTCTCACCGCCCAGGAAAAAGACAGTACCCGGGGGCAGTTGTGCTATATCAATGGGAGGGTATAATTAACAGGCATTATTTGCACCCCTTCATAACTGCGCTCAGTGGTGACTGCCCCCTCTTGCTACTCCTCTGTAACTGAACGAGTACTCTCACAACAATAACTGGAATAATTTGGGACACTAAACTACGAGATAACCAATCTTTGGTTCATAAGTTTTTTGAGTACTTTTCCAAAGACAAAAAGGCAGTGTTGTGAATGTTAATTGAAATTGATCAAACTAATTAAATTAGTCCTAAAGAAATAATGTTGTGAATTTACTTATTTTCTAAATTGGACAGACTTAGTGATTCTGATAAAAGCCTCTATTTTGACCAGACTATACTGGCCTCAATTTAATTATATAAACAATAAAGTCACTCGTATAAACCAAGAAAATTTGGCACAAAGTTGCTACCTCTTTTTGAAAAATATACCACTATTCGCTAAAATAAATGTCTTCTGAAAAGTCCTTGAAAATGAAAAGCATCTTGCATTTATTTTGGTTATGATTTGCTTTGAAACACTGTGTATAAAAAATCAGCAGCAGCATCCTTTTAAAGTCTGTTGTTGGACCATCCCCCAAGATCTGCCAGTTCTCATTTCCGAGCATCAGTGTCAATACCTTCTGAACTTGTCTAAATCATCTTGCCGTCTTATTTTTTGCCAGCCACAATTTTGCATATGATCTTGGACATGGCCTGCCCATTGCCAGTTGAGCTTTCTAATGTTTTTTTTTTATATCTCTGACCCCTGCTGTCTTATATGCTGTTCTGTCTTGTGTTCTCGCCTGCATGGTTATTAGTTTGAGAGCCAATCTCTTCGTTAGTGAGATTTGTCAGTAGAAATGCAGTAGTTGAACTACTACTCAAAGAGTCAAGCTCCCCAAATTTCTAGTTATGCCTCTGTATGTGCCCGTAGTAAACTATTGAAATATGAAGCATTTTATTTTTATTTTTTCTCCCATGTGTACTGCAGGGTGTTGTGGAGATGGTCACATGATGAAGTGATTAGATAAGAGAAATAGAGAGATGTATATGTTTCTATGCACATCACCTGCAATGCAATTACTTTAGATCAGTGGTCTTCAAACTTGTGGAACCCTTTTCAATAATTAAATTTTCTCAGGAACCCCTAAAAAACAACTTTCCCATTTACATATGTATTTAACTATTGGATTTTGGTCTTGTTTATGGAATTATCTGAATGTGTATAAACCCAAATATAAAATACATACTCAAAGCTTACTGAGGAAAAATATATACATATGAACAACTACTGACTGAACAACGTCCGGGTCATGTACATAACCAAGATGTTTTTAATTTTGACGTAACTGTTGTAATGAATTATTAAGTATATTGCAAAAATGTCAGTTGGATGTGCGGAACCCAGTTTGAATATTGCTGCTTTAGATGCTCATATAATATTAGTATCAAGCAATGAGTATTTGTACGAACACTTCGAATAGAATTGACAACTTTTATTTTTTGTTAGTTGTCAATAATTTCAAAGAGATAAAGATCAATCAATGAGTGAATTATTACAGCAGGTGGTAAAGAGGCTGTTTACTGGCAGGTGAAGACAATTTTTACCCACTGAAGTGTAGCTAGCCAGTGACGATAGCTGAAAGCGAGAGTTTGAAGCAGGCAAAGCATGCAACTTATCTCTAAGGCTAATGCACCAAACACATCACATCACTCTGGGGCGTATACTTCACATACCACTAAGATTCCTTCTGTGCCTCCGCTTGGTAACCCCTGGTAACTGAGTGTCCTGTGGCCTCGGGCTAAACCAGCAAGAGATCTCGAAGCAGCAAGGGGCTCCAGAGGTACGATGTGCTATTATCTACCAACCCCTGTCCCATTGACTTATGGGTTAGTCGTGGAAGATGGAAGGCTAGAAGAGACAACCTAAGACAGCTGCAATAGGTGGGCATCACAAGATGGATAATCCAGCACCCTCCTCCAGTGATTTACCAGAATATCAAACCGGTTGGATATCCAGCATCGGATTCACATGGTGGCAGTGATAATCTTTTGTGAATCTGGCGCTGGATATCCAACTGGATTGATATATCTGGTACATCACTATTCTCCTAACTCTGCACATATCTTGCCTTATTTTTTATTTTAATCTTCATTGTGAATAAGCTTCACCAAATGACTGAAAAAGATTAATTTGCATTCAACAAGAATAAATAGTAATTATAGTGTGCAACTTTTATTTAAAAAGGAGACACAAAACATTCATACTGCAATGTTTATCCGTGGAAGGTGGTGAAGAGTAAAGTTATTTATTGCAAGTTATCCACTGCAAGATAAAAGCCCTGACTCCGATAGGACTGTATTCCCATCAATCACAATAAAACTGAAATTTTATTGAGTTAGCCATAGAACTGCAATGATGGCAATTCCCGTCAGTCACACTGTATACACAACATGTAAGATTTCAGGGGAACTAATGATGGCAAAAGTTTTAGAAGCCATTTGACTTTAAGAGTTGACATTTATACAAATTCTGAAGAGGAAGAAATTAATCAGGCTAATAATTATCCTTATTTACGATGTGTAGCAAATAGTCATAAGAATATTTGTTACTTCCCTGCAGAGAGCAATACATATTATATATTCTGTTTGTTGCTATCTCCATTAAGTGGTGATGTTCAAATCTGATTTGTTCATTGTGAATGTAGATCTCCTGTATCAAAAGTAAGTGAAAGCTTGGTCTCAATATTTAATTGCTTATAAACCTGTCTGCTGTAGTATAGTAAGTGCAAAAAGTATCCAATACATTTCAACAAGTTCATTTTAACATGCTTATACAGCTTCAAAATTTGACAGAATTTAGACCAAAGATTAAAAAATACAAAAATCAAGATTGAACAAGGAAATGTTATGTACACAGATAAGAAATCTTGGGTCCAAATTCTGCCAATTTTGAAGCTGTATAAGTATGTTAAAATGAACTTTTTGAAATGTATCGGATACTTTTTGCACTCATTGTATGTCAGAATCAAAGTTGTTATAGTGTAATAGTATCTAATCGAATAAATGAAATTCATAAACAAATTGTCAGCAAAAACTTGATGAAAAACAGTCTCTTATATGTTCTATAAGCCATTATTAGACATGCCATGCATGTTTCTGTACTTAGTTTTAATGTTGACCAGTTGCCTTCAGTGGTGTTCGTATGCACAGTGATTATGCAGCCCTTTGTATGGTTTCCATCCATCCGTAATTGTTCCTGGAAGGCAATAGACCTTTATTTCTTTACTAGTTTACCCTTGCTGTAAAAAATGACAGCATTATTTAAGTATTTTTGCAATTAAGTAAAAGCTTTGAATATAAAGGTGTGAAGCTAATTGAGAAATTATCACAGAATTCAAATATTATTGTATACATTGTCTTCGGCGCCATGTGACCTTGTCAACTAATCAAAACGTTCCACACACCCTTCGGACCCTTATTTGGGAGGTGGTCAATTTGCATACTCAATAAAAAAGGGTCCACCTTCTACCTTTTGAGTGGAAAACCCCAACTTTCGTATCTAAAAAAAATTGGTTCCCAGGTACTAGCTTCAGGGTTTCATCATATCTGACCTGGAAGGGTCTGACGACAATAGGGCGGCCTTGAGCTGCCTCTGGATATCTGTCTGTCTTTTAATTCCCAGCGCTTCTTGGATTTTCTTGGGTCTGTGAAAAAGATGCTTTTGTACATTACTTTAGCTAATTTTTCATAATAATTTTCTTTCACCTGCCGCGATCTTGAAAATAATTCCATGTTTATAAAATCTACACCATCCATGGTGTCACATAATGAAATAGTCTTGTAAGGGAAGTCACTCTTATATAAAAATAGGAAAGATATTTCCCTTGGAGGGTTACAAACAATATAGACCTACATTTGGTGTATTATATAAGTTCTTTTTTTGGGGGGTGGGGGGATTTACTGATATAAAACAAAAGATTGCCAAGGTTTCAATGTTACAAAAATAAATTATACTAGCTGGCCTTGTGGTGTTGTATATATTTTACTTTGAAACCTTTCCCTAGGTCCATTGAGTATGCATACCAAATTTGTATTATATCGAAATAGATCATTATTATCGGGGTGAGAGCTGACCCTCACAAATTTTTTTATTTTTTTTTATTTTTTATTTTTTGCATAAAGAGGGAAACGATATGTGAATTTTGCACACACATACAGCCTATTTGGGGTCTACTAGAACTGTTTTAGGCATTTGGTAAAGTCAAAAGTTAAGAAAAGAAGTGATTCAACCGAAAATTGACCATTGTAAAATTGGTGGGGTGAATCAGACTTTTAGTATTATATAGAAATAGATGGAAATCAGATCATTATTATTGTGTGAGAGTGAAGGCAGACCCCCACATATTTTTGTTTTTTTGCGAAAGGGTGAATTTTGCACTCATATATTACAGGCACTGGGTAAAGTCAAAAGTTAATAAAAAAAACAAAAACAAGTGGTTCAACAGAAAATCAGCCATTTTAAAATAATATAATAGACACAGCAAGTCTGATTATTGGTTTCTGTTCAGTTTTTAATCCATTCCAATCCAGCACTGGGAGTTAATAGTAGTCATCATTGATGACAACTACCATTCAGATTCAGGCCAATGCTGTGCCAACTCTCCAAGGAAAGCTTCCTGCTTGTTGTCTACAGATTAGAAAAGCTTTTCAATAGTAAAACACTACTTTTTGTAGCACAATAATAAGGGTCACCCAGGCTGAAAAGTGATCAGCTAATTTATAGCTTAAAGCAAAGGTTTTGCACTGAGTCATTGTTATTGCACCATTCTTTCATTTGTTCCTTCTTTCTTTCTTTCTTTCTTTCTCTTTCCCTATTCTTTGTTTCTTTTGTCTCTTTCTTTGTTTTCTCATTCTTTGTTTAATTTTTCTTCCTTTTTTCCCTTCTCTTTGCTTCCCCTTAATGTATTTGTTACTTCCTTTCTCTGTTCTTTTTTTTTTTTTTTTTTTTTTTTTTTTTTCTTCATTATTGTTCTTTGTTTTCTTAGATTGTGGCCAGTATTTTAAAAAAAATTTTTTTTTAAAAAGTCACCAAGAAAATCCTTTATGCCTCTATTTTACAGTAGTCCCCCTTTATAATGCTGGTGTTGGGTCCCAAGAAAGACATCAGTGTTATAACTGACCTGCAGTCAATTACGAGTGCCAAACATGTTCACCAGTTGCTTTCATCACAAAATCAAAGAAATTATGTGTAAAACACCATGTAATTATGTTAATTGATTGCAAATTAGGGAAATTTAATATAAAAGACATGTAAATATGTTTGGTTGTCTGTCATGTAAAATTCATCAGGAAATGTTCCACATGAAATACATTAATAGAGTTAATAAAAAGGTGAATAATAAAAAATCAGATATGCTGTTTCCATAGCAACAAAGAATACCTCTCACGGTTTTATAGACAAACTGTGTCAAAGGAACGCTGAATGCTGCAAAGAGACTTTTTTGTTAGATACTTGGAGACGTTTCTGGCCAAAAACGGCCAAATGCAAATACTCTCAGCACATACCAAAAAAAAGAATTTATTAAAATTACACCTGCAACAAAGTTAAAATGGCGCAAAATTTAAATATGGCCAAACCAAAAAGTTCAATAAAGTTGAATATTATTTTATTAGCAAAAATAGGGAAAATAAGTTCATGAATTTTTTTTTTTTTTTTTTTCCCTATTTTTTCTAATAAAATAATATCCAACTTTATTTTGTAATCAAATAAGTTATGACTTTTTTTTTTTATACCACACAATACCAGTGGTGACTTTTCTTACATGACATTTTTGTTTTGAGACTTTGTCCAATCACCCTTTACACCCATACAGCTTGCATTGAGTTAAGACTTTGAAAAAACTTAAAATTAGGATACTTGAATTAATAAAATCGCTTTTGGCTCCTTATTGCTGGTCTATGCTAGTGATGTACCGGAATATCAATCTGGTCAGATATCCGGTGCCAGATTTACAAAAAATTATCACTGCCACCAGTTTCAAAGTTTAGGATATCCGATTTTTTGTGAATCCAGCACCGGATATCTGACGGGATTGATATTCTGGTACATCATTAATCCATACATAAATATCCGTCATTTTTGACTGGTATATGCTAGTTTTAGTTAAATTAAGTCATTCTTTTGATGAAATTCTGTTTTTATTCAGTTTTCTGGACTGATCAAAAACCGACAAGGCCTGGTGGTGTCGTGGTGGTACTGCTGGGGCGCTCTGGGTTAGTGGTAATGATGCTTTGGCCCCGAAACTATGTCTGACCCTAGAGTCATCATATGATGATGGCTTTGTTGGAGGCACCACTGCTGTTTTCGCAGCAGTGGTTGAATGGATTTATTAGATGAAACCAAGAGATGTGTGTGCTTAATATTGTACCAACGATATGAAGCACTAGTCCTTTCTAAAAGAATGAGTGTTCTTACATATGGATCTTATTTTTTGCATTCCATAATTCTCAGATAATCAAAAATGAATTTCATCCCTGATGATAATCTGGGAATTCAATATTGGTACTTGAAATATTATAGAAATGAAAGATAGCTCTGTAAAATGTGTTGTGTAAATAGATAACAGCTTTTAGTCAATGGTGAGAAATATTAAGAAGTTTGATTTTCTTCTTTTTTTTTTCTTTTCTTTTTTTTTTCCTTTTTCCTTTTCCTTTTTTTTCCCTTTCCTTTTTTTTCCCTTTCCTTTTTTTCCCCTTTCCTTTCCCTTTCCTTTCCTTTTCCTTTCCTTTCCTTTTCCTTTCCTTTCTCCTTTTTTTTCTCCTTTTTTTTTTTTTCCTTTTTTCTCCTTTTTTTTCCCTTTTTTCCTTTCCCTTTTTTTCCTTTCCTTTTCCTTTCCTTTTTTATGCCAAATCTTAATGAGTTGATTCTGATCAATATTTATCATATATAAACTTTGCATTTATTTTGTGCCTGTTGAATTTTCAGACTGTAGGACATTTGAGCAGCTTCTGTTAACCCAGACCCATTTCTATTTAGGAACATTTTGTGATTCTGAGTAGGCAAATTGACACGGTCATGTGACTGCACCAAGATGTTCAGTAGATGTCACTTAGTACACTTCATGAGTTAATATCAAGGATAAAATATAAGAGACCATGCAGATCAATTAAATTATGTGACACCAGCGTCACAGTGGGTTCTTATGGGTTTTAAACTTAACCATCAAGTTACATAATCATTCAAAGCATAAGGTCTTTTTTCATTAGTCCCCACCACACTAAATAATTATAACTTTTACAGCTAACCATATTTTTGTTTGCTAAATAAATCTAAATTAAAAAAAGTTAAGGACATAGTAACTCGAATGTTATCTTATTTAGATAATAACTTGCGGTTAGGGCAAAGGTTAGTTTGTGTTGGGGCTTTTAACTTTTAAAATAAATTTACATTTAATTAGCAAACAAAAATATGATTAGCTGTAATTGCTATAATTATTTAGTATGATGGGGACTAAAGGAAAAGAACCAAAGCATATTTCACTTTAATTATGTAAAGAGGTGCAAATTCTTTGCTGTCCCCCTTACTCTTTTCCTGAGTTTAGAATAATCCTTCTTGATTACAGATCTTAATATTTTTAAATCTGTCATTTATTCAATTATTGATTTGACTTGACATTGTTTAGCACAGGGGTTGGCAAACTACAGCCCTCGGGCCAAATCCGGCCTGTTGCTTCATTTCATCCGGCCAGACAAAACTGCATTGAAGTACTATTGTAGTGCTGAGTAATCTCTGTCCAGTGGTACAAACCTCACGGTTCTGTCTTAATTAGGATCCGTTATGATTTTTTTAAAAAATTGGTTCACCAGCAAAAACTCACTTTACAGGCCAATTTTCATTAAAATCTTGGGGGGGGGGGGTACATGTCCTTTATGATTTGTCAGAGAATGCACCATGATATGATTATGGTATAATCCAAGAACTTTAGCATAAATACTATGGTCAACTTTAAAATTAATTTAAACAAGCTGATTTTTACAGGATAGTTGCAACATGACACCAGAAAAACTATACTAAAAATCCCCTGGAATCCCAATGGAGCTTCCCAAGAAATCCAACATGGCATTCAAGATGGCCACTGTATTTAGACAAAATATTGAAATAGTCATAAAGTTGAAACCAAACCTAATAATGAATATAGTTTGAGGGTCTATTTCTATGTTTTAGAGGTTGGAAAATTGATTAAAACCCACCCTGATGTGATATTTTTGCAGGATAGGGTCACAAATGCAATATGGATCCCAAGATGGCTGCCGTATCTGTGAAAAATAGTGAGGAAAGCCATAACTTTGCAACCAGAACAGATAGTTGATTTTGGTGTAAATTCTCATATTTCAATGGTTGGGAAATCAATTTCAACCCATTATATTGGGGCCATTTGAGAAACAGTTGAGAAAATAGGCAATTTGATAAAATGAATTATTAGGGTTTAAGAGGCATTCCACAGTGAAAACTTGAGAAAAGCCATTAATTCTCACCATCTTCATCAGTAACAATTGGGTAAATATTCTGACATATCTGACCATTTACAATGGCTACACATCGGTGAACAATGTAACCCAGCTTTTCGGCAAGCTCAAGATTTCAGACTTGTTTTGAAGTCACAAGCAATCAAATTCAGAACACTGTCATGAGAAACCCAATCTAACGAATACTTTACTGAGGTTTGATGAAGACTCAACTATCTTTGTAGCCTTTATATATATGTAGTCTGGGGGGCTGGCAGAGGCTACCGTGCACCCACCCCATGATTCTACATTTAGGGTACAAAAATGTTCCTTAGTATGTCCTATTTCAGAAAAAAAGATGTTCCCAAGAAAAAGTTGGGAAGAACTACCTCATTTGCATGAAACAAAATGGCCGCTAGCACATAAAAAATAAACAGAATTTCATATCTCGTCTCCCAGTTGACATATCTGACTACTTTAAAAGGCTAAATTGTGGGTTTCAGACATGAGGAATTCAAAAGTCCACTTTATTTTCCCATAAAATAATTAATTTATAGATATTTCAAGATTTTACATGGACATGTCAAGTATATATTATAGGCAAAATTGTGGATTTAATTCATGAAGGTGATATATACATTTATCGTTGGAAAGAGAATTTTATCAGCTTTCCAACAGTGTATTGTCAATTTGTATCTATTGGGCTTAAAA
>VCCN01002910.1:4790264-4809005 GCA_006491835.1 Architeuthis dux
CTTTATAATTATCATAGTCTGTCAGATATACAATTATCCATTATTTGATTTCATATATATTAATGTCAAAAACCAATTTTCTTTCCTTTTTCAGGTGGACGAGGCTCTTGAGAAGTACAAAGCATCTTATGATATTGTTTTGGTTAAGACTGAAAATCTGGACTTGACCAATGCCATTCTTTCAAAAATCCTCAAATGAAAAAACAAAAGCAATTTTACACTTTTCATTAAGCAAACAGAAAGTTGCCTTTTGATAACGACTTTCTTTGTAACTTTTTAAATTTCTTCTTACACAACATTTTTTCTGCTCACATCTTCTCTTTCATGATCCTCACAGATTTTGCTAGGGAGCCATTTTGGAAGTTGCCAGATTTGGCTACAAACTTTATCTCACAGACTGTTGGGTAAGTCTTGGAGATAGAGTTCGGATTATCTCCCCATGTAGCCCAATCTAGCAACTCTGGGCTGAATCTTACAATTTTTTTCTTAATAAACAATAACAAAAAGAGGCTTTTGGAAATTCATGATCAGCAAATTAAGGAAATTGTAAATTCTTAATAATTTTTAACACTTTCAACCCATAAGCCCAATATTTTGGGCTGAGCTCTATTTTATTATACATTTAGCCCATTTGATAACAGGTGACACAACTACTACGCCACCTTGTAAGAAATATTTGACTTATGCTGCAAACCAACTGTAAAAATGAAATTGATTAGACAAAAACATTTCAGTAGTCAATGAACGGAACTTTTGTTTTAATTAATTTGAACTTTTTCCTCTCGGGAGTTTAGGTAGAGGGTATCTGAAGGTGAAAGGGTAATTCTTTTCTTTCAGAATATACTATAGCATTAATGAAGATGAATGCATGCAATATTCGTTTACCCATTATTTCTGTTTGTGAGAAAGTACAAATTAACAAAACAAAGTTATCATTGTTAGGTAAAAACTATTGAGCAAGTGGTTATCGAAGATAGTTTTCACACCTATTGCCAGGAAGGGGGTATGTAATCTATTATTAATTTTTGACTAGTATTTCTTTCATCTTAATTTTAGTTGCTTTTTATCACAATTACTCATACCATCAGTCTATGAGTAGCTGCTATGAAAATCAACTGGAATTCAGATGAAAGAAATTGGTTAAGCCTTTTGCCCCATGATGAGAATAGGCCACCAACAATGTTTCGTCGATGTTTCCGTAACAGACTGTTTCTTCCAGTTTAGAGTTGTTAGCTCTATCCTAACTCCTCAGCCTCAAAGAGAGGTGAAACCCTCAATCCTACTCTCTTTAGCAGAGAGGCATTGAGTACCATTTCAAAAGTCTTTGGTATGATTTGTCCAGGGATTGATTATGGCCCCTGGTATTCCAAGATGGTCACCCATCTAGGTAATGACCAGGCTCAATGTTGCTCAACCGGTGATACAAGAACCGGTGTGTCCAACTCAATTGACCATACATAAGATGAAAGAAATACTAGTCAAAAATTCATAATGGTTGACAATGCTTCATCTATAAAAGATAAATGAAAAAAAATCAAGATAATATTACTACTACTAATAAAACAAGGGTATGTAATATCTTAAAGTATTGTCTAGCCACATTCGTACATAACCTGCTTTCTCATGGTTATCAATAGGCAAAATGAAAGTATTATCAGTTTTTGTTTCGTTTTGTGTTTGTTTCTGTCACATGCTGAAGAAAGATAAAAAAGAAAATGGATTTTAAAAAATCCATTAGTGAAGATCATGAAATTAACCAACCTCATACAAAATACAGCCAACATTACAAAGTGACTTTTGTTTCTTTTTTTTCTCATTGCACGTCTTTTCCGGGTTGCCAGATCTGAATTGCTGAAGGACTAAAAGTAGCAAATTTGTAATGAAAGTAGACCAATATTTTTTTTTACCAGTTGATATGCTATTCAGAGAAATACATTTTAATATATAGAGTACACTATATGATTTTTATGGTTTTATTAATATCATCACCGCATGTATTTAATAAAAAATGCAAAAATAGGATAACTTACCAATATTATCTGCATGAAGCATAATTATGGCTTGCACATGTCTTCACATTTGAAAATTATCAAGTTCTCACTAAATATCCTATTAGGGGTTAATATGGACGTGAAATTTAAAAAGGGATTATATGATAAATTATATGATAAATTATATTACATTATAAATTCATAATTAATCATTGGCTTTCTTCTAATTAGTAGCCCAAGTTAGCCGAGCTTATTCTAAAAGTAACAAGTAGCGAAATTCAGAAGTGATGGGCTTTCAAAAGTAGCCGAATTCACTACTATCTGGCAACCCTGCATCTTTTTGTCAAATTATTTTCAGTAACATTTGTGTAAATCGATGGAAGTAACTGCTGCCTCATGTAAATACCATGTACATCAGTACTGTCAGTTTTGTTATTGGAATTGGAAAAAACCCTAATGATGTAACTGTTGATATTGACTATATTTGATAGTAAAAAAACAAGGACTCTTTCTCTTTGGGGGTAAGTTTGGCTAAGAAACTTTTGTTGAAATATCTTCAGTAAAACTTTCTGATAGTCAACAAATTTAATTTAATTTTAGATTGACAGTATTTGTTAACCTGCTGCATATCCCCATTCACCTATAATATACAGTAAACTCCCATTATTACGGCACCCTTGACTGTTATAACAGATGGATTTTATACAAAGTGTATTAATAATGAGAAACCAAAAAGAACAGACAAAAATGACTTTTTATTACCCTTTCAGTCTAAATCCTCATATACAGGTTAAAGGTCTGCAAATAAATTGAATAAACCTAAAGGTAATTAAGCTAACCATATATACATGGTAGTATGTAATTAATTGTTTGTTGAATGTATCCGTAAATACCTGGGATACGGAAAAGTTTAATGCAAAATTAAAGGAATAGTATATTATTTTTTATTTTTTTAAAGTTAATAGGAGCAATTAATTTAGGTAGCATTATTTCAAGGGTTTACTAATTTTAGTTTTTAAAATAATGCACTGAAATCTTCATATACTGTTGCAACTAATCTCTGACAATAGTCTTGTGTAAATATAAAAACAAACCTGCTGTTAGAATGCTTGTCATTAATTAAATAGTGCCATTAGAGCGAGAGTGTACTGTGTTTGGAAACCTGCTGCATCTCCCCATGTCCTGTAGTATATAATTCTTTACTTGCCAAGTAGTTGGCAATTTTAGTGGTCTTACCACAAGAAAATTATCCAGTCTAATCTTCAGTCATTAAGCATTCAATTCAAAAAAGGTTTTTCAACACTGAACTGTCATAACAACACAACTTGGGGAACTCTTTCCATTGGCTAAATTTAGTAAGATAATGCAAACCATGTATGTTGTTAGAACTCATTGTTTGGTATTTTTCACCAAGGAAATCAAATCATCTATCATTTACCTTCATCTTAATTTTTCAGTTGCATTTTTATTGCAACTTTACTCAGGCCATCAATCTACGGCAGTGAGTAACAGCATGGATTGGAAATGTAGAAAAAGCTCTGTGAGACTCGTCTCGTGTGCCGAAGTGAAGCTAGGTTAATGCCTTGTTGCTCTTACTGAGCTACAAAAACTAGCTGGCTAGCAAAAGTTCAAATCAAATTTTTAAACCTACACACCATCTGATCTTTCTGCATCATGTTTTGAACTGGTAGTAAAGCAATTATTTTATTTTTTATTAGTTTAAGTATTATAAATCATGATTAATAATACTTCATCTAATAGAGCTGAGCCATAGCAGAGGCTCTTTATGACTAGAGCAATGTTTTCCTTACTGACCTATGAAATCATGTCCATAAGGGACGCGAGGGAGACTACTCTGATTTTACTCTTGCCATGGCACTCCGCAGAAAATGGAAGTATTCCTGCTATCATTAAACTTCTTATTAAATCTTACTGCTTACACCAGAAAAGAATGTGACGAGATATATAGATAATATTTTAGCAACCAATTGTTTGCTTTATTTAGCGTAATTAAGGTTGTTCACCTGCGTATAGTTACACCCTACACAATGTTTTAGCGCCTTAGCAACTCCGCGTTAAAATATTCCTTACAATATCGTTCTATTCTATAAATATTGTGTTATGCATATATATATTTAATAATGTTATAATCTTTTAAAATGATATTCAACCTTTATGTACCAAGAAATACACAGAATGGAAATATTCTTGCTATCATTAAACTTATTAAATCTTACTGCTTACACAAGAAAAGAATGTTCATATAAGAAAATGTTATTATCAAGGGCATTAACTACTCGTAAAAGTTACCTCCCTTCCAACTTTCGGTGGATTAAAAAAAATTTATTCACAGAAGAGTTCCACTGTCAATTAGGAGCGGTATCAAGCGGTTTATGATATTAAGAGTTAATTTCATGAGTGCTATTTCTACTCCTCCAATAACACTAAATCTAATCTGGCCTTTCATCTAACTCCAGCTGCAGTATCATTTAAAAAAAGAAACCGGACTTGTTTTATTATTAGATCTAATAAAAAAATTGTCGTCAGACAATTATTTTTATGACTTTGCAATTATGATAAAAAGATTAAATGTTTTTTTGTTTTTTTTTGTATTGTAGAATTGACTTTGTATGTTACAAGCTTTTTACATGCAAGATTAATTATTTTAAGTGACTGCATCTAAAAAAAATTAACTAAAAACTTCGTCTGTCTATTAATAATGTCAAAGTGTTTTGTTTTTTTCCCCCTTGAGCACCGTGTGAAAAACTAATTGTCCATTGTTCAACAATGGCTTGCAAGCCTCTTGTTTACATAATATATGCACACGTAGCAATTATAAATCCAAAGATGAGACTTTTTGTACAAGTAAAGTTTTTGATATTACATCTAATAATAAAACAAGTCCGGTTTGAACGAAATTTGGGTTCATTACGATTCTGGGGGTGCGGACATACGTAAAAGACTAAGTTATTCCCCATGCAAGATTTTTTTTTTTTTTTTTTTTTTTTTTTTTTTTTTTTTTTTTTGTGTGTTCACACGACTTATTCTTTTATTATTCAAAATTCAATGAAAGATATTTGTAGCGTAAATTCAATAAATAACTATCTTTTTTTTTTCTTGAAAAGAACCATTATAAATGAGGTAATTATATTTGTACTGCCTTAGAATAATTATTTTTTTTAAATTTTTTTTTTTTTTTTAAATCTTGCAAGGGGAATAACTTTTATGCACAGATTTTTTTTTTTCGTGCTTGTCCGAACCTCAAAATCAGATTCATTTAAGAGAAGAATACTCAACTTGTCTTATGCCTACTCCCATAAATGTGCTTTTAATGTAAACATTTCAATTTGATTCTCCGCCCAAAATCTGTTGAATTTCTTTCTTTTTTTTTAACTTTGTCTTAATTGAAAATTTATTTATTTATAATATTTTTGTAAAGTTCCAAAGGACTAATTGATTTAATGCTTTATATAATATAAATAAAAAAATTTCTAAAACAAAATCTTTTGTTCAACTCAATCTGGAGTGATAAAGTGATAATGAATTTGGCACTGAATTGACAATGTATATTAAGTGTATGTAATTCAATCAGTTCAAAGACAATCCTTAAGATTATAGTTAACAGTGACTTTTTGTTTCTTTATTTCTCTGTCCATAACTTCTGATAGAGTGCACAGATACTCTGATCCTAGGCAGAAATGCTGATCCATACATAAATAATCCATTTTTTACGGTGTACTATGCTAGTTATATCAATATTTCAAACAAATACTTTGCATGAGATATATATATATATGAGAGCAGGGCTAGTTGTATACAGGGGAAAGTTTATAAACTATCATTAATTTCAATGTGATGGCACTCAGCTTCTCGTGGTGGACAGGCATCAATAGTGACATTGTCAGAGGATAGAAGCCATTTTGGACACCTTGAGTAAGTATTCTGGCCTCTACGAAAACCTTTATAGACCTTGTAGAAACCACAGCTCAATAAAACTCGCTTGATTATCTGAAATGGCTGTTTTTATGCTTGATTTGTGTGTAGACCTTGTTTTCCAAGAATTCAATTTTATGGCCTAAATTACATTTGCAAATAAAATGGTAGGTCAGGGAACTACAAAAAGGAATTTAAAACCTATCAGTTTATTCTAGAGAATAATGTGATATCTTAAAAAATATGAAAGTCCTAACTGCATAAAATATGCAATGTCTAACATCCAAATTCTTGATCTTTTTATTCACTTTCAACAAAACGGCTAAGACAAGTGTTTCACCTTTTTGTATTAAAATGAGAGCATCAAAACATTTTTGTCCTCTAGACTGTACCCTTACTTTCCATTTGTTGCATGACCGTCAATCGTACTTTGAAATACCTCTTCTACTTAAGTAGGGGGTGGGGGATTCGTTTGTAAGTATGTTCAGATAGTTTTGTGTTTTTGAAAACTGATTTCAAATGGTTTACTACGGATGGAAAGCAAGGGTACAGCTCGGTATTATAGCTACATCGGTAAGTAGAACCCCAAACTGTTTTTTTTTCTTCTCCAAAATGACACTTTTCTGAAAGTAACGGGTTTGATTGAAAGCAGCAAAAATTTAATCTGGAAAACATTTTTAATACGTTTTTTGGCTTTGACTGTTGAAACATTTTAACCTAAAATAAAATAAGCTGAAGGTAAATAGTAGTCAAAAATGAATATTAATGGTTTACAATATTTCATTAAAAAAAAAAAACCAAATAATAAAATACTGTCGGCCTTCCAATTTTGTGGGTGTTCAGCCCCCTCACGAAATTTCAATGTAGCGAAATAACTGTAGACTCCCTGCTAAAGCTAAATACCTATTACTGTAATAGTACTCGTTTGAATGCAACACATACATTACTTTACAGTTAACATCTGTAAAAAAACCTTAACCGTTTTATTTTAGCACAGCACAGTACTGTTAACATGTAGAGAAAGAAAGAGTATTTGAACTTTGAAAAATATTTTTTTTATAAATAAACTTACGTATAAATTTATGGTAATATAACTTAGGGCCATATGTGTACAATATTACTATGCTTTACTGTACAGTATTTTTAGTAGTCTGTGGATTTTCACAGCAGACTGGAAAAATTTTTTAAATCCCATTTTAACTATTGATGACAAATCTCGAATAATCAAATTAGCGAAATAGAAACCAGACTGTAATTACTTTCAATTTTATCATAAAAAATGACCTGATTTAATCAGCTGGTATGTTTGAAAAAGGGAAGGGATGATAGAATCTGACTGGCTTCGGTTGTTAGGTTTTATTGATTGATTGTTTTGTTTAACTGCAATTCGACCCTTGGGTCATGTAGTGATGAATTCAGTAGCCCCCCCCCCTTACTGAATTCATCATGTCCCCGTGACTAGAGACAGGGGGAGGGGTTAGGTTTGAAAAGGGCTCATAGAATTTGACAATGGCTGTCTTACTACTACTACTTACACTGATTTTCCATGAATATGAGGAAAAACTGACAAAAAGATGTGAAAAATTAATTTTATTGTAAGGAATGTTTGTGCTATTTGTGAGCGGAATGATTGCTGAAAATCCTGGTATAAAGATTGGCTAGAGCAGTGGTCACCAACCTGTGCAATACCGCCCACTAGTGGGTGATTTAAGCTAGACCCATTACTGGCTGCTTTGACACCTTGAAAACCAGAGTTTATTTTTAATGTTTTAAAATGACAACAGGACTTTAATGAGAGCGAGATGGAGGACTTTCAAGACTATCTTCCACTACAGAGTTGCTAATCAAGGTTTTATCCTTAGATTTTGTGTGATATTTTACCTTAATTTCAATTAATTTTATGCTAGGATGGGACTTTTTACTTTATTTTCACAATCTAAATATTAGTGGCCGGTACGGAAGTTTTACCCTCACAAAAGTAGGCGCTAGCATAAAAACACTGGCGACCATTGGGCTAGAGAATGACCTCTGGTGACCTCCAAGCTTAGGTCAATGTTTTAGCATGAAAGGCAGACAAACAAAATTCCATTGGGCAGTCACATGAAATTAAAAATAAAAAAAATTATATAAACGGAACCTCAATATTTTATTACTTTGAATTCGTTGTTTTATATGGCATAAAGCAATGAACCAATCAAGTCTTCCTTTGAAGCAGTGATTCTGAACATGGGGTGTACACCCCACAATGAGGCAATTTGGAATTTGGGTGTGGAAAGGGTGCCATGGCACAAAACCCAAGTAGTGTTAAGGCTTAACTGATTAATTCCTAATTACATTTTACTATAAATTCCATAATAACTAATGCTTAACTCATTAACTTTGCAAGGTATAAAAGTGATGATGTAATTTAGTAACAAGTGCACTAATGTTCATATATCATTAATCACAGCTACCAAAGGTTTAGGTTATTCATGTGTTCACACATGTATCTGGACTTTGTCCAGCCCTAACTGTTCATAGTAGAAACTTGAAATGTTGTGCACACGCACATCCCTCAATGAGTAGGGAAAATGGTTTGTTAGTTTTTTGGAAAATACCCCACCCCCAAAGTGTGTGTGTGGGGTGGGTCAATTTAATCTATGTAGCCGGATTTTGCCCAGCACTAACTGTTCATAGAAACTTGAAATTGTATATACACACTCTCCTCAATGAGTAGGGAAAATGCTTTTGTTTTTTTTGAAAATCGCCCCAACCTAATAGGTTTTTAGAGGGGGTTCAATTTTTAATGTAAGCTTATGCTAAATTGGTCAATAGATTGTGCCCACTTGTTTTTTTGAAAATTCAGACATTTTTTAGTGATTACAGCATGTGGGTGGCAGTGATTCATAATTTTCCTTGGAATGCTTTTTTTTTTAAAAAAGAATTTACATGATATAAATTATAAGGCGGTGGGGACATTTTGAGCTGGGGCAAAAGATATGTTGCTTTAAAGGATAGGAAAAATATAGTAAAGTCAATAAACAAATACTATCTACAAACATTGTGAAATTTATTTTCACAGAATAAATAAAATTATGAACCAAATACAGCTCATCAGATGATTATCTATGAACATAGTTTCACTTAAATTTGATGGTATTTAGAATGTGAGGTACAACCATAATACTCAACTGTATTTACTATGGTTGCAGACAAAGAAAAAAAAAAATTGTGATGGCAACCAATGAAGCTGTAGTGGTAGTAGAACTAAAGATAATGATTCAGCATGTTTTGAGGTTAAAAAAAAGTTTTTTTAAAAGGTGAAAGTGGAGAATTGCAGCAGAATTTCTGAGTCAAAGTCATTACCATACTGAAATACCATCCCCAAATCTTTTTTTAAATAAAATTATTTTTACATCCAGGATGAAGAGTGGACTTTGCAGACATTGTACTGGTCAATTGCTGATCCAGGTACTTTGGAAAGGTTGGCCAAATATCGGTTGATCAGAAACATTTATACATGCTATGTCGTCTAAATAAGTATGCTGGTTGCAAAGACAAGTATAGAGGTAGACTGCAGTGGTTGCAAGTGGGTACAATTTTTTATATGATTATAGTTCACATTTTTTTTTTATCCCTTTTTATTAAATCTTACAGAAAAGTAATCATACTTGTCTTCCTTTTCATAAAGGGGGGCGGGGGTAAATTCAGTATTGGTGAAAACTTTCAACAATTATGCCACAATTCTCCACTTTTACCAAAATCCTATGCAAAAATACTGGTTCATCTCCAATCAAAGATTGGTTACAGAATAGATCTAAGATGATGAAGTATAACAGTGAAAACATTGGTAAGTCATTGCAAGGCTTTATTGAATAGTTGTTCAAACATCAATGGAATTTGAGGGAAGTTTGTTATTTGAATTCATACCTTAAGATGTACTACCTCTGTCCCATAATAGTTACATTTGCATTTCATACACTAAATGTATGAACAATTATGGGACAAAGGTAGTAATAAATTTGTATAGTAAAGGGTTTTTATATACCCTTCATCTAAATAAAGATAGTTGCCAATTTATACAGGCATGGATAAAATATAATTGATTCAAATTTACCCCCAGATTACCTAATCTTGTCAATATTGCAAATATTGAGAAGCATTGTTTTAGATTTTTAGCTGAAAACCTTTTTTTTTCGTTGCAAGACATGTTAATGTATTTTTACAAAAATCAATTCAGCACTTGGATATCATCTGAGAGGACCTGTTGTTTTAGCTTATTAGTTATTATTCACCACTTTATTCATACTAGTGTCCTCATCTTGGTTGTTATTGCCACATTTCGGGTGTGTAACTTCCAGCCTGCATCAGATGTCTATCATCCTCGGTACCGAGTGCGACAGTCACCTATTGCAGGCCGGAGGTTACAGCAGCTGAAACGTTGTGGCAATAACAACCAAGATGATGATACTAGTCTGAATAAATCAGTGAATACGGGTAATTCTTCATCTCAGAATGAAATTAGCTGATTAGTTATTGGTAATATGTTGTTAGAAATCATGGACGCTTCAGTTTTAAAAAGAGTCTAGAATCCAAAATAGCTAACTTTCCCACAATAGCAGGAAGCTTGAAATGTATTGCTTAATTTTTGTAAAATGCATTATAGCAGCTATTTTCAACATATGGCTTCCTTGGGAGCCCTGACACATTTGAAGTGGGGCCATAGACTGAAATAATAATAAATGAATTTCTGTCTATCTGTCCATGTTGTATCCCTGTTTCACAGGGGGTCCTGAAACCTGAGAAGAGCTCTAAAGGGGGCCATGAAACAAAAAAAAAAAAGTTGAAAATGGCTGCATTATAGAATTATATCCATTCTTGCAGCTCTTAATTTGACCACTTATTTGTATTTCAATCAGTTCAACACAGTTTGGCTATCTACAGATGGTTGTTGGTGGGGCTATAATTGTATCTATGCTGTGGGGAGGCTGAGTAGGGTCTGTTGCCCCTTGGGCAGATAAAGTACATTGCGGGAGCGAGCAAGTTGTTGAGCAATGTCTTCAGCAGCCTCCAATTTTCTTAATTCAATCAAACCCTCACCAGCATCAATAAAAGCTGCTGACAATAACTCGGCAGCCTTGCTATCTCCTTCCGCAGTTGTTACGGCTGCCTGACGGATTTGTTCAGCCTAGTAAAAAAAAAAAGAAAAAAAATTATTCAATTAAGTAAAAGTTCATAAGGTATTTATTTTTAGATTAAGTATTGCAACCCATTGAATTAAGTCTAACTACCTCTTACCTTCATTTTAGTTTTTAAGTTGTTCTCATCCTAACTTCAACCCAGGCTGTCATTTCCACGCAAACAGCATGGATTAGAAATAAAGAGTGAGATTTAAGGGAAGCCTGGTTCACGCCCAGCTGCTATACCCCTATGTCATGAAAGCCAGAGTTGAAATTGCAATAAGAACAACTTGAAAACTAAGATGAAGGTAAGGGGTAGTCAGATTAATTCAATGGGTTCAAACAAGGTATTTTTCATATTATATACGCCTCCAAAACTTGTATATGCTGGACTATAAGATGAATAGTTTACAAGGATATTTGGAGGACTACGGCTCACTAAAACTCATCCCATTCCAACCATGGTAGACGACCCCCTAGTCATAATACCAGCACATTGGATGCAGTGTAATATCTGCATAGTTTTTTTTGTTGTTTTTAACTAAATGACCATCTTATATACCAGCATATAAAGTATTGATTTTAATGTTTTTTTCTTAATATATCAGTTTTAGAAAATGCCTAGTGGCAAAAAGATAACTGATCAGATTTTTTTTTTTTCTCTCCAGTAAGAAAATATTTAGCAGAGAACTGGTGTCTAGAAAATAAAGTCAACAATTCAATAGTTATACAAAGATACCTAGATGGGTGACCATTAAGAATGCCAGGTGCTGTAAGCAGAACAAAGCTTAGACAGTCCTGGCAAGCCAGAAGTGCGTCACAGTTGCCTGTGTGTACCTAACCTCACAACACCCTTGAAGGTATACGGAAAACGATGATACAAAACTTAATTAAATCTGGCAATTTTATCAAAGATTCTATCCTTAAATGTACTATTATCATTATAATATGCTTAATCCAATACCAATCAGTACAATATATACTGATATTCACTAAGCATTTATTTAACTTAAATAAATTCATTCTAGTAGGGAAAAAACAAAAAAAAAGAAAAAAAAAAGAAGTTTTTCAAGCGGAGTGAATTTCTGATTGAAATTACACCCAGTAAATTTTTTTCATTAATTTACAAAAGAGTTCCATTTTTTAAAATCCTATTGATTGAAGAGTTACAAGCGGTGTATGAATCTAAGAGTTAAATAAATGCCATGTCTACTCATTTCCATTATCTTGCTTAGAAACAAAACAAAGGGAAGATTTTAAAATTCACTTACTTTTTCTACTAAATATCTTGCTTTTTCAGCATCTTGTTGGGCAACTTGTTTCAACTCCACAGCTTCAGTAAATTCTTTTCCAAATGTTAAGTGAGTCTACAAAAGATGAAAATGAATGTTTATTAATTGAAAGTTTTTCATGCATCAACTAACTACAAATAAACCAGTTTTCTTTTCAATTTGAGAATTGAATGAACCTGTCTAGACTAGAAATTGTGAATTTGGCAAAATAAAACAATCATGGTTACAAGTTTTCTCAAATCTACCAGTGTTAAAATAGAATATATGTCTTTTATAAAGCAGAAGGTTCCTAGATTCTAAGTCTCTATCATGTGATTTACAGATGGTTAACTGCATGCTAAAAAAAAACAAAACAAAAAAAAGAAACCCAACTACAAAATGCAATTTCAAGTAAATTTAATGATAGCAAAAATTAATATATTTCTATAATATGCCACATGTCTATATTTTCTGTTTGTAACATTTGTCAAGGAAGACTACTCAATTAGCATTTAATAGTTGATTTCAATTTTGAAAATGCATAAAAAATTTTTTTTTTAAAAACCCCCGCTTCATTCTAGTTGAACATAAACAAGAAAATGGAGAGCAACATAATGTTCGATATTGTTGAAGTACCATGCAATTGCAAAATTAAATACAGCCGCCACTTTTTGACAGCATGGGTAAACTAGTAAAATATGTTTGCAATATAATTACATGCTAAAGTATCTAAAAAATTGTTTCAAAAACCAATCTCAATGTTCAGATGATACAAAAAAGTTAATCTTAGAAGTCATATTGCCAAAAGTGGTGAAATAAATCTTGAATGTAATCAGTCAAATTTAGTTTTAGAATATAATGAAAAAAAACAAAACACAAACTGACCAATGAGATGTCATCCAACATCATACCAAATGTAGAAGCACGTTCTATGAGTTCTTCTGACACTCTCTGAGAGACAACTTCACGGTTTGTAATTAATTCACTAGCATCAAATTGGGCCTGCAAGATTAAAAAAGAAAAAAGAAAAAAAAGAGTTGAGATTTATTGAAGTTTGAAATTATTCAGCATCCTCACCAATCTTTAAACTTTGAATTTTTCTTTATCTAACATTTTTTGAATTGTCATCTGGCAATTTTTTTAGCATTATATGTTCCTCCCCTGGCAGCCAAGTGCTTCCCATTTAAGAATCACTTTTGGTACAATAATGCATTCTGTCCCACCATTTTGTTTAGTACTCAGGCTGATCAGCAGAGTAGAAAAAGAAACGTGCCTCAAAGAGTTTGTCAAATACCAAAAGCCTTCAATCCACTGACAAACCAGATATAAGGTAACAAATATCACATTTACCTAGATATTTAAAAAATATTCCAAATGGCCTCATATTCCAAGAAAACCAATTCAAGAGTTGTTATTTTTTTTCAGTGGATTATCTCTAAATTGAGTTAATATGACAAAAAAAAAAAAAAAATATCACAATTACATAGCAAAGATGGCAAGATATTAGACCAAGAAAGAAAATTATGTGAACAAAATAACCCACCACAATGGCTTTAAGAACCTCAGTTGTAATGGATGGCAGGACCCTTTCATCATAATCCAATCCTAAGTTTGTGTAAATTTTGGGTAAATCTGGGATTCGTGGCCGGAAAAGAATTCTCAATGTGATATTAACATTCTGAAGATCTAAAAAAAAAAAAAAAAAAAAAAAAAAAAAAAAAAAAAAAAAATAGTAAGAAACAATGTTTTTGGTTTTGACAACTATGTGGCAGTTTGAAAAATTATGTAGGAATATTTATAAAATAATCACAATCTAACACCAGAAAATGCTGCCAGATATTTCTATAGAATTTGTAAAAAATATAAAAAATTCACAAAAAACAACCCCAAACACCTTCCCTTGCCAACAAATTCAAAGATGGGTACAAGTTGAGTAGTGCAGTCTTTCCTACAGAGCTAGTAGTAATTATCTCATAATCCAATAACAGTGGCTCAGAATTACCTAACATTCCTTTTGTACTGCATTAGGGTTAGGCAATTCGGGACCACAGTCATTGGAGATGCAAAAATAAAGCAAGCTCTGCAGGAGGGATCACACTAGACTTACTTCAAACTTGTTAATATCACAAAAGACTTTTAGAAATTTGTATCAATCTTTTATGACTACAGAATAGTGTGAATTTATACAAAGTTTTTTCTGCAATATGAGATGAATTAAATAGTGACCCTCTAAACAAATTTCCCAGAATGCAAAGAACAGAAAATTCAAGACAAATAAATCTATTTAATACAATAAATCTAAATTTTTTGTCTAACATTTGTAAAGAAAGATAACTATTAAATGCTAATTATAGATTAGGCTCGCTTATTAATTTATTTTTTGCAAGTGTGCAAAAAAAAAAATCAGGGTTCATTCTAAGAAAATACAGAGCAACATAACGTTTGATATTTTTCAAGAACAATGCAATTGCAAAATTATTTAAATATTACTGTCACTTTTTGATGGCATGGGTAAACTAATTGAAAAACAAAAACAGTAAGTTTTGCTTACCTTTGCTACCAGTGACAACAGGTACATTACGAGGCCGTGATCTGCAGTCAAAAATAATGGGTCTCTGTATCCATGGAATAAGGAAATGTGTCCCTTCCCCAATCACCTCATTTTGGACACCACGGAATCTGTCAAATATCACAGCCTGGTGACCACCATCAACTGAGGGAGAAAAGAAAAAAAACAGGTTTGGTTAGTCACTCAATAGAAACCGTCACGTGACCAATGTATTTTGGCAGCATGCTGTGTTTGGAGTGATCAATTAAAATTTGGGAAAAGGGGTGTTCAATGAATAAGTTACTTTCACTTTGGACACTAAAACATCTGAATTTTCAAAAAATAAATGTACCAATTTAGCATGAACTTACATTGTAAATTTACCCCCCCCCCTCCTCCACCACACACTAAAAACCTATTTTGGGGAAGAATTAACCCCCATCCCGTTTTCTAGACATAATGAGTAAATGTTCAAATTTTCAGCCGTCAAGCTCGATTGGTGCGGCCTGTACACATGATACATAGCCAGCCAAACCAGCTTAAAAACTGAAGAAACCTATGTTGAAAGTTTTGGTTGATGGTTTCCGATTAGTGAAAATTCATTGAAGTTTAAATTTATATAGGGGAAAAAAAAAAGAAAAAAAAAAAAGAATCCTATGAAACTATTGTCTAAGACAAAATAATAGCAAATTTATTTAAATTGAAGAGTCCATAGTTTCAAATGTTGGGAAGGAGGTACTTTTTATCAGTATAATTTTACCCCGAGTGAGAGAGCCAAGTGTTATGGACGGCAAACAAAGAAAATCACTGTTCATTATAAAAGTAAAATAGTAAATTGGCATGAATTAGTATCAGACTACCTATACTGGGAGATCTGATGAGAATCGAGCCCACTAACAATAGCTTGCTGATCATTGCTATACGATGTCAGTCCTTATCCGGTTTTTTTCTCTCGATATGATCTATTTGTTAAACCCAATTTAAAAATTCATGGATATAAATGGATTAAAATGTTTTTTTTTCTTTTAGAAAAAAATACTAAATTTGTTTACCAGGAATAGTGCAGTTTTAAATGGTGGACAGGAAGCCCACCATTTAAAACTGCAGGAAGCCCAGTTTTTAAGTTGGGTTTAACAAATAGATCATATCGAGAAAAAAAACCGGATAAGGACAGACATTGTATAGCAATGATCAGCAAGCTTTTTTTATTTTAAGAAAGTTAAAACAGACTTGTGCAGTTCATGGAGAAGGTACTGTGCATGATCGAATGTGTCAAAAGTGGTTTGCAAAGTATTTTTTTCAGCAAAATTTTAACACCCCTCCCCAGTGGAAGAGTCCAGGGTTATGACCAGCAAATTACTTTATTATTGAAATAAATAAATACCTTATTTCTCAAGTGTTTGGAGGTTAGCATTTGCACATTGAACAGTGTTAAATTTTTGTTCGGTTAAAAACAGGTTGACACACATCTCCAAATTTGTACCTAAAGTAGTTTCTTTCATGATGATTACAGTATATTTAACTTTGATGGTAGTAAAATTCTTTCGATACAAATATTTACAAATAGCCTTTCAAAGAAATATGCATGCATCCATAGACAAACTATATAGGCATCAGATATAATGCGGTTCGTGATATAAGACAGGTGGATTGTAGATCAACATTTTTACCTATATTATCGCCCACAAAACCGTGAATAAAAACAGAATTTCCCAAGCCCATTTGATAGAGATGACAACTCCCATCCCAGCCACACTAAGAAATATTTGACTTACACTGTATAACCAACTAGAAAAAATGAGGATAAAAACATTTCAGTAGTCAATGAACAAAACTTTTTTTTATTAATTTAGTTTTAACTTACTTCAATCAAAACGATTGCTTTTATTTGTAGTGCGACAGCTGTAGTATTAGTGTGCATTTGTAAGAAAGAATTGTTAAAATTGGGGTACTTTTGTTTATTGATTCTGACATTGAACATGAAAGAAAATAAGAAACATTTGACATAGGCTTTTTTTATTTTAAGAAAGTTAAAACAGACTTGTGCAGTTCATAGAGAAGGTACTGTAAATGATTGAATGTGTCAAAAGTGGTTTGCAAAGTTTTGTGCTGGAGTTTCCTTGCTGAACGATGCTCCATGGTCAGGGGAAAGCAAAATGAACCACTATTAACTGTATATAAGACCAGTCTTCATCTAAAGATGGTGGAATTGGAAAGGTTTCCTCGTGTATGAGCTCCTTACAGAGAAGCAATAATTGATTTGAACAAGTACTGCTCCAAATTACCAATTGACGAAAAGCATCCAGAATTAGCTAGAACGTAATATTTCATCAGAACAACACAAGACTGCAGGTTTCTTTGGTTGTTAGGCAAAAATTGTTACAGCTTGACTGGGAAGTTTTAACTCACTTGATGTATTCACCAGATATTGCACATTTAGGTTACCATTTATTCTAGTTTTTAAAGAATTCTCTTAATGAAGAAGAAAATATGTTGAACAAAAATGTAGAAAATAAAAAGATTTTTTTTTTACTTGCTAATTCAAAAGAACATTTTGGCCAACCCAATAAATCCTACCTGTGATAGGTTACACAATCAGCAAGTTGAAATAAGAATAAACAGAAATGTTTTTTTAGAAGAATCAATTAAACTGCATAAACCACTAATAAAAAAAAAATTCTAATTTGCTTTCTTTAACAATATTTCTAGCCTTGATTTAATGAGTTGAAGTTGTGCTAAAACTAACATTTGAGTTCATTTTTGTGGTCTTCAGCAAAGAATTTATTCCCATGAAAAAAAAACAAACAAAAAAAACACCACAATCCATCTTATAATTCCTCAAATGTCTGCCTGCCCGAATGTGACAGCCTACCACAGAAACCACACAACATAACTATGAAATTTTCTGTGTGTTCCAATGTGACCCTGGGAAAGGATTTGAGCAAATTAGTTGTGTTACAATGTAAATTCATGCTAAAATGGACACATTTTTGGGCCCACTTTTCCAGTTAAATCCATTGGGGGCTGATGAAAAACTGCTCAATTGCGTTTCATTCATAGAGAGACAGGAAATATCGGCTGCTGGTTGGAAATGCTTTATCATACTAAATGGGTACTTTGGTATCGTTCATAGAGATTAGGAGGAAGAATGTCTTTATTTCCAGTTATCAAAATGCGTACATTTAACATTTTTTTTAGAGATCGTAAAAAATACTCTAAAAGTCACATATTACCTTTTAAAAAACAAATTAAATTAAATTTTAAACATAGCAACTCTCAGACTTTTGGCAAAAAGTGACTGTTATGTCCCCCTGGCAACATAAGGGAGCAAACACCTCGAGTTACCTCCCTTGCCATAACCCATAAGACGGAAGTGAGTTCCTGGTCATGCACCGGGCAAACCGAGGTAAAATAAAGAGAATCGCATGAAGTAGAGGGACAAGGAGTCCTCTCGCTGACGGTGATCAGTAAACACCACATTTGTCTTTGTCCTTTGCTTCATCTTTCCCTTTCAGTGAGATTCCCACAAGCTGGGAGACACTACATTTTGACGATGAGGATGAGATCCGTCTCTAAAAACACAAAGGAATAACCACCTCAACACACAATGACTAATTTCCTGCCTCCGTTTCCACAATTTCAGATACACAATGGAGAAAGCACAATTAGCATCAGATGCCGAAAATGGCTCGAAAAGTTTGAAAATCTGCTGTGTGCCGTGGATGGGGTAGAAACACCAGCGGACTACGAGAAACTGAAACGTTCGAGGACTGCATATTTTACCCCTCGAAAAAAATTCATGCTTTGAGATCTTCAAATTTAGACAAGCGATCCAGACA
>VCCN01002910.1:4812880-4833999 GCA_006491835.1 Architeuthis dux
GGCATATTAGCCCAGGGGCCATGGTATAGTTTAATCTGGCCCTGTTACCGGCCAGTAACACTAAACAATGTCATAATCCTAAATCGTAAAAGTTGCCATATTGCTAAAGTTAAACGGAAGTTAGCCATTTTATAGCTAACCGTTTTGAAAGCACCAGTTAAGCAAGGTTAAAATATAACACAAAACACATTACGGCTGCGTAGTATACTATTCGGAAATATGTGCCATTCATTTTTGTGGGCATCAGTTTTAGTTTTACCGTGACGTAAGAACAGATGATACACTTCACTTTTAGCTAAAAGCCGGAGAATGCTTTATAAAATGCAATTTAAACGGTGTTGATAAAAATGTATCGTAAAAGATATCTTATTTATTAAGACTCCCATCCCATCCGTACAATATTAATCTCCCATCGGCGGATCTTTCCCCCTCGGCTATTTGAATTTAGTCTAACCGGGAAAAGAATTGGCATGTTACATAATTTTAAAAAAGTTTTACATAAGATTTGTTGACTAAATCACAGCTATCATTGAGTTTAGTGGTCCTAAACATAACGATACCTCAAATGTTGCCCATTTCAAATTATGAAACTACATCCAGCCAGGATATTTAATTTGAATGTGTACGTTGATTTTTAGTTAAATCTGTATGAACTTCTGATATTTGCTTTCTCAGACAAAGGACTCAAACTTCATTTTAAATTTTAAAGTAAATATCCTGTATAATGTGAAATGAACAACATTGGGGTATCCTAAACACAACGAAAACCAACAGTCTAACCGGGAAGAGAGTTAACCTGTTACATAAGTTAAAAAAAAAACGCTAGTTTTTACATAAGATTTGTTGACTAAATCACATTAACAAGATGTTATAAAGTAAATCCAATTTTAATAGCAAAAATTCATTAATTGCTTGAACTTCGACCCTATACAAAAAACAAAAAAAAATTGAAAGTGACATGAATCGACCGGTGAAACTGAAAAACTTTAAAAACCAAAATAGGATACCATAGGTTTTAAAAATCCAAGTCTACGAATTCTTAAATAATAAACGGACATAATATTCCACAATTCCATTCAAATACCGGCGTATTTAACTACTACTAAGAAGTATAAATGATTGATGCCATATATCTCGAATTAGAATATGCGACCGACTTTTTACAGCTAAAAATTAGTAATATGTATATATCATTTATTTTTTTTACACTAAAGTATAATGCTACTACTTAATTTTGACACCGATTTTTTAAAATTAAATTTCTCGCATTATACACGAGTAAATCGAGAATGACCTTCAATGTGGAGAGGAGAGTAAGAGGGTGTGTGTGTGTGGTACAGGAGGAAAGGCGTGCATGTGCTCTAGTTCATTCTTTGTTTAGTTTTTAAATATAAAAATACAAGCCTCAGTCATAAGAAAGATATACTTACCGTTGAATAAAGCTGTCTGAACAATTCCTCCGGCTGCTACAAGACCGAGACCGATCTTCCCAATTGCATTAAACAATCCTTGGGCCATGCTGGATTTCGTAAGCCGAAAAATAGATTACTAGACTAGCGCAATTGCTCGCTCTCTTCCGACACACCAACTCCCTGCAAAATAAGATTATATTAAATAAAATGTCCTGAACTAATGCAATAAAAATAAAAGATCTGTTTTTAAACAAATAAATAGAATGTTAATAAGAACAGACAGACTTACTTGCAGGAAAGACGTGACCTCAAGTGAACTAAAACATGTGCTGACTGAGCGATCGTAGCGCCGTCTATACAGGGACAATTGAAGTTCTCTCCCTTCGTTTCCACCGCCCACTAAACGCGCGTGCGCGCGCGCGCACACACACACACACACGAGGGCCAAAGTGAGGGAGAGTATCTAAACTTTTAAAATCTCTAAAAAAAAATCTAACTTGCAGCTTTTTCTCGACATAAGGAGTAAAATTATAATTAATAAATATTTTAAGAAATCAAATTTCAGATGCAATGCCAATTTTTGAAAATCTAATAAACTAAAATTTAGATTATTTTCATATAGATCTGGATGTTTTTATTGCGTCTAGATGTCAGTAATTGCTGGATGTGATATAGATGTTTTTATCTTAAGTTTATTTAAGATGATTTTTGGCAAAATCTTGATATTTTGGATAAATTGTCAAGTTCAGTACACTTAATACAAAATATAATATAAGGTCTTTTATTTATTTATTTTGCCATTAGCTTTGTACAAAACATACCTCGACCGGCCTTCACCTTTTACTGCAAGGAGGTGCTGTCTGGAAGACGAATCCCCGGTCCTCAATTCCCGAAACTGCAGCTTCTTTTTTTGTTGATTGCTCAAAGGAGACAACGCTCGAAAGCCCAAAATCTGTTGAGTTAATAATATGTTTTTTTTTTAACTCTTTTACTTTGAAAATTAATTAATAACTTCGTGTCGGACACTTTATGTGTTGCGAATTATTGGCTAATAGCTGTGATCGAAAAAAAAGGAACATAAAAATGTTCCTTATGTCTGGACAACTTAACATCAACTTTCTGCTTTAAAAAAGCGTTCAACAGGAAATCCACAAAAATACTTGCATATTAGCCTCAGGTTCACAAGTTGGGTTCTAATCAGTGGCAAAAAATATTTTTCCTACCCAGAAAATCAAAGTTGTGACTTTTCTACCTATTACATTTTTTAGGTAGCTCAGGGTAACGCTAAATTGTGACATTTTCCTATGACATTTATTCCGGGATTCTTTTAAAAATATATTGTAGACTTACTTTACAGTTTACACGTCCCTTCACACTTTTAATTTCAATTTCTTTTTCATACATAAACGACAAACGTAAAATAAAATTGAAGTTGTATAAAATATTGATTCAGCAAAGGTTTATCAATTTATTTTTTATTTTTTCCCTTAACATTGCGGATTTAATCACGAACGAGCGGCTTATGTGGGAGGGGAGAGTCTGATTTATTGGGAGCCGGGAAGGAGAAGAACGAATTCTTATGGTGAAAGGATTATTTTAAGAATGGATAGGTCACGAATAAAACTAGTTAAGAAGATAGATAAACAACGACTAGCCTTCTCCACCGCCCCCAAACGGCCTTGTTGCCACATTTTTGTAGTTATACAAAAATAAAGAAAAAGATTATTGCGATTTATTTACGAGAGAAAATAAATAAATGACACCGTCGGTGTAGCTATCCAAAGACAGAGAATGGATTTTAGTCGAATATCGTAGGGCGGCCTAGGTATGTCTATAATGAACATTTTCAAAAAATTCTTGTAAAGAAGTATTTGGATTTTCTTAATGTTCTAATCAGATGGTGTTCATTGTCGTGCTTATGCCTCGTCAATATTATCCATTCCCATACTGGTCGTGTAGGCTTATTTTGTTCTCAATATGTTTTTAACTGTTTAATTTTGAATGAATCTGTAACTTTGAGAAGTGTCATTATTAACATTCCAATTTTCAAAGAGTTTTTCGGACGATTGAACTCCTTGTTGTTTACGTTGTTAACACGACGTTTCGGCTGATCCATTCTACGGCCTTCTTCTGGTGAGGTATCCAAATATAATGGTGGTAGATTGAATGGATCGGCCGACACGTCGTGTTAACAACATAAACAACAAGGAGTTCAATCGACCGAAAAACTTTGAATGTTAATAATGACCATTCTCAAAACTATAGACTGTATCATTCCAACTTTTTTGTTCGAACAATCGAATCTCTTCTTCCCATTTGTTAACAATCTTTTCTTTCAGTCGTTATTCTTCCAATTGAAATATTAATTACCGCTACCCACAACACTGGTTTATTGCTGGGTTTAGATTATTCACGTGTTCTGACATTTATAGTAGAAACTTGAGATTTCGCACGCACACTCTCCTCAATGAGTAGGGAAAATGTTGTTTTTTTTTTTTTCAATATGCAGTGTAAGTTTATGCTAAATTGGTCACTAGATTTCCCCCGCTTGTTTTTTGAAAATTCAGACTTTTTTTTAGTGATCACAGCCCAATAAAAGGCGAGAGAAGTAACTTATTCATTGATCACCCCCTTTCCAACTTTTTAATTGATCACCCCAACACAGCATATATGGGTGGCGGTGATTCATAATTCCCCTTGGAATGCTAGTTCACCTTCTTTCTAGAAAACATTAACCCACGTTAAATAAAAAAAATAAAAACATTTCAATCGTATGTACGTTTACACAAATATGCCTTGTTTTTTTTTTATTGTTATGCCTACTTAATTTACATTACATTTTAATAGGTAATTTGTAAATTAAAATTATCTGTGTACACCCGAAAAATGTATACGAAATAATGAAGCACAATTTAAAGAAAGCAAGTGATTTAGTATATTTTACTGTAAAATGATATAAGCGATGTGTATTGTTCATTGTCTTGAAAAATATTGTTTTTTAGTGAAAAAAAGAAGAAAAGAAAACAGCTGGAGAATAAAATAATACAATTACTTCTATTTGCATTTTTGTTAGATTGTGTAACTGCTCATGGTATTGTCTTTTGAAATTTAACCACAGAGTTATCTTCATAAATAAATGGCATTTATGAAGATAACTCGTGTGGTAAAATATTTTACAGTTTTCCTTTTTTTTTTTATTTCTATATTTCAAAGATAGAATATATATTTGTAAGATTTGCCATATTTCTATATTTATTATATAAAAATGCTTAATTCTTAGTTGAGCTACTATTTAGTTAAATCAGATAAATTTTTTTTCCAGATTTTAGGTATCAAATGTCGACTGAATAATTCCAACTTGTGAAAGCCTTGATGCTGAGGAGAAGGGTGACGACATCATGAGACAAGTATGCATGCTCACACGCTGCCATCACCTTCTATGCATTGGACTCTTAGTGAACGTCATTATATTTTTGTACTTGCTCAAAATTCAAAATGATTTGCAGAATGGTCGCCTACATAACCATGATGTCAACAAAGTGGAAAGGGTCCAGTACACAGGCCTCACTGATTCCATAACTTTGGTTATTCGGGAATTTGAAGATTTTGAAAACTATGTGACTGCCACAGTGAAGTCAATTATAGACGTTCTACCTGACTTACAGGTATTAATCATTGCTGACCATCATCCATACCCACCATTAATGTTAAAGGAGTTTGCTAATGTCCGGCTTGTGGTCTTACAGCCTAATGCTGACCAGTCATGGTCCTTGTCACGTCCGCAGACTTATATAAAATCCCAATTTCTGCTGCTTTTGCCCGATGCTGTTGAACTCATCAATCCGAGCAATCTTTTGGGAGCTTTGTTTTATCTTAAGCAACATTCTTATTTATCATCGCTTGCTCTAACAACTGGTCGTGACGAAGCTATCTGCCTAAACCTTCATGTTGATCTGAAGCGGTGGACGTTGATCTACGAAGATATCGCCCCGCATCAAGAGTGTGATGCTGTTGCCGGTGAGCATGCCATTCTTACGCGCACAGAGAAGTTCCTTGAGTTCCCGTTTGCATTTTCCCGGCCACTCACCACCTCATTCTACATTCAAGCTGCCCTTCGTCGATGGAAAAGCTTCATTTATCGGGAACCCGTGCTTGTGAGCAACCGTATCCTGTTTAATGACCCACACAACAAGTGGAAACACAAGAAACAGATGGGAACACAACTAAAAAACCTGTACAAACTGTTGCAAATCAAAAAAGTGGTCCTTCCTGGAGATGGGCATACTATGTGGTACGGGTGCACAAAAGAAACTTCTCGGTGCTTTGGGACAGTCATCAATGACATGCCGGATTATATCTACAATGGGAAATGGACACCTCCCTGTTGCTTGGAGGCCCTCCGTGTTACAACGAAGCACGTGTTCCAAATTCTTGACAATTGTAAAGTACGTTACTGGCTCGAAGGGGGGAGTCTGCTGGGTGCTGCTCGAAGTGGAGACATCATTCCTTGGGATTACGATGTAGATATTGGTATTTATCGAGATGACATTAGCAAATGCCAGCCATTAGTTGAATGTGAAAAGGAGAAATTTGTTGATCCGGAAGGATTCTTATGGGAAAAAGCCACCGAGGGAGAATTTTTCCGTGTTCAATACAGCAGCTCCAACCACATGCATGTTGACATTTTCCCGTTTTATTCCAAAAATGGTACAATGACGAAAGACACTTGGATTCAGACTCACAGACAAGACACTGAGTTTCCAGAAATGTTTCTGAAGCCACTAACTAAAATTCCCTTCACTGGTTTCATGGCATCAGCGCCAAATAACATGCGGGAATTTCTCGAGCTTAAGTTCGGGAAAGGTGTTATTGAAAACCCGAAGTATCCCAACTCTGATAGAGTAATTCGAACCTTGTAAAAAAAATTTTGATTATCAAAAACAAATCTTCCATTGACAATTCCTTTTTTAAAAAATTTTTTTTTAATAAATTACTGGTATACCTCGATTTAGTGCGGTTAAAACTTTCTGCACTGTTCAAGGTCTTATTGAATCACCGTAGCCACAATCACCAACCCGACCAAACAACAAAAAACATGGTGGCTAGGTATTCTTCCCTTTTCACTCATCTGTGTGTCTGTGTTTTGGCTTAGAGCCTTGAAAATTTACATTTGTACTCCAATAGCCACCTCCTAAAAACATGTTTTTCATTTTTTTTAAATTCATCTTTTTTTACTTGTTTTTAGGCGGGTGCTCGATTTCCAATAATAATCCATTGTAAAATGGACACTTTTTTTTTTGCCACAGCCATGACGTAGCATTATGATGTTTAGTTGTTTGTGGAAAACCTACTGGTTCCGTAACACCTGTTCCCATATGAAACTGACAGTGACAGTGGCGCCTTTGATCTCGCCAAGCTAATGTATTGCTCTATGTAACCATGTATCACTGTCTGAAGAGTTGAGGTGGGTTAGTAAAGTCTAGGGTGCCAGAGAGATAAGTCTACAGAGTGCGAGTATTGTGACAAAAATGAAGCAACTAGGCTACAGTGATTCATTTTTAGGCAGAGGTGGCAATATTATAATTTAATGTGGTTTTTTTTTCAGCTTATACTTAGTTACATTAATTTGTACAGCAATATATTAACTGTACTACATCAAAACAGCACTATTCAAGGTATTGCTGTAGTTTGTTGCTGTAGCTAAAAAACATCTCACAGAAGAGATTTCATGTTTAAAATTCCAGGTCTTTTTCATTCACCAAAAAAATCAGATAAAACATGAAAACCCTAATCCAGGAGAACCAGCAAAATAAACTTAACATATCAATTCCCACTGGTTATGAAAATGTTGATCTAGTGGAGGCTAACAAAAGAATCCCCAAATGCTACAACCTATATTGTTATTTTTTTCTTTTCAAACTTTTGACAGCATTAGCCTCTTCAGACAGAGCTGCAAATATCTGACAACTTGACTGATCTGGAACTTGAGTAAAAAGATATACAAAACTGACCATTTGGGAGTAAGGTTGAAATGTTTTGATTCTCCAAGATCAAATTGCTGTTAAAATTTAACCCCAAAATAATACCACGAATTGAGTTTCTAGTCAGCGAGAAAAGAAAATGCAACTTAATCTTTTTGTGAGGACTAACAAAAAAGATCCTTTTTTCCCTCCTTCAATTAATTTATTTCAAAAGCTATCTGATGTTTCTGGATTTGTAAAGTTACTGTTTGCTAGTATCTGAGTGTGTTCTATGTGAATCCCCTTCAAATGGAATATTCCTCTTATGTCCACTTAGAATGGCAGCTATCAAGGTGCACTTTATCGTATTTACTTGAGTATGGAATTTTGACTATCATTATTTTTTTTTATATACAACCCTCACTTTTTTACACTCGAGTATCATGCTACCACCCCTCCCAATTTTGACCATGATATTTTAGATTAAATCTCTCGCATTATACAGTAAATAGGTTCTCTGTCATTTCTTCAAACAACATGTCGCTGACACACAGTCAAACAACAGCAGTTTCATCATGAGGATGATTCGGAGACAACCTGTTTGACGAACTTCAGTTTTGTCAACTAGGCTTTTCATCAAATACTTTTTTGTATCATTTAGAGGTTAAAAAAAAGTGAAATTTCTGAAAAATAATTTTATTTTACATCTTAAATAACAACATTAGACAAACAGGATGGTAAAAAATGGAATTTTTTTCGGCAGAAAATCAACACCTGATGAAAAAAAAACTTGCATATAAAAGTTTTGTTTGAAGAAACAACTGAAAACCTAAAAGGCAACAAAAAATGACTTCGAAACATTGCAATATTTTACTAGCAAAGCCAAGAAAAAACTCAAGAACTAGATTTTTAAAGTTTGTTTTTAAAATAGGCTGTCGATGTCTGCTTGATTATTTCTCTGATCATTCACAAAAATTCATTTTATAATATAATGTTTATTATCATCTTGTTCTTCCAATGTTGTTATTTAAGATGTAAAATAAAATTATTTTTCAGAAATTTCACTTTTTTTTTGTTTTTTAACCTCTAAATGGTACAAAAAATGTATTAGGTGAAAAGCCAAGTTATCAAAACTGATGTTCGTCAAACAGGTTGTCTCCGAATCGTCCGCAGGACAAAATTGCTCTCGGCTGACTGTGTGTCGGTGACACACCATTCGATGAAACAACCAGACACAAGTAAATATGGTATGTAAACAGTTGCACCAAACAATCAAAATGCTGAAATTTATCTTTTACTTTTATTTATTTATAATATTTTCTGATTATTGATTAATTTACTCACCTTCTCTGGTAATTGAAAATTAACAGATTATACCAAAAGGTCTCACCTCTACTTTACATAGTGTGGTCCCACCTCCCACCTCTCATCTACATAGTGTGATCCCTATTGTGAAAATATTGGTTCAATTTACTGTGTAATTTTGCTTTATACTTCAATCAAGCACTTTGCTTGTCATATGTATTATGTTCTGTGTACTCGCTATGTATTATGTCATGTTTACTTGACATGTATTATGTCATATGTACAGTGTTATATAAAAAATATTTTATACCAGATATAGTACACAGAAAATGATTTTACTTTGTACCATATAAAAATGTATGAATCAGTGTTGCCTGGGACCAAATTAAGTAGCTTCAGTTACAAAATAATAAAAAAAACTCGAAATCTATCATCAGAATAAGCTTTTTTTTAAAAATGGCTTGAAATAGCTTTTTTAAAAATCTGTTATTCATGTATATTTATGTTGCATCATATCATTCAGGTGTAAATTTTCTTCAGAACCAAATGGCTTTGTTCAGTACCAAATTTGCTCAATTTTCGTCTTGAAAAGTAACCTGGTATGCATATTGGCACCTGTATTGATTTTTAACAAAATTGTTTTTGTATAAGCAGTGCAAATCTTGAGTTTATAATTTTTGGATTGCTGAAAAAAAATAATGATGCTATCTTGTTTTAATCTGTTTTCTTTAGAAACGGGCCATAGACATATAGGGATAAATAATACAAGACACATATGCCAATCAAATAGCGCCACACAATACGGTGCAACCAAATAAGTTATATTTGCATGTACTTTTCATACACTAAATGTAACAAGTATAATGGGACAGTACATGCAAATGTAACAACTTATTTGGTTGCACCGTATTGCCTGCACGTCTGAACTTCTGACATTGTAGGCTCTGAACACTGATTGTCAGGTATTCAAACCATTTAATTCCCTGGCACTGGATGATTTTGTGGATTGGCATAGCTTCGACAGTTTTTCAGATTTTTTTCATTGCTAATTAAGTCCCTCCACCTCTTATTTGCTGCTAGTCTGAAACACCTTGTCTCACAGGTGGTGATTTTTCTCTCTTGAAGCATTTACATTATTAATTGTTGATTTGTTTGTCATTCATCTTATTTTTGTTGCTTTCTACCACAATGCTCAAGCTGTTTTAAATTCTATGACTATTAAATAAGCGGTATGGATCAGAAATAAAGAAGTTGGAGGCTACATTTTTTCTGATTAACGCTGCTTACTTAACACATTCAGCGCCAAAGGTCTTTAATTAATGTTTTTGTTATTTTATCTGTTAAGTGCCAAACAACATTAATTAACCTCCCTCTTTTTGAAATTCGCACCATGTCTTCATTTTGTCCTCTACACACTGCTTTCCAGCTATGCTATGTAGTCTTTGGGAAATCCCCATTGTTCTATTATTTGCCTACACACACTTGTGCCAATATCTACATGTTAACACTGAAGGTGTTAACGGTTATAGAATGTAAAATGACTTGAGCATTGTAATAAAAAACAACAATAAGATGAAAGAAAAACTAGTAAAAAATTAATAATGTATTCAAAGTCTTGTGAAAGATACACTCTCCAACACAGGGCCTCTAAAAGGAATTTTATAAGCAGTGCAAAGCTGTCTCCCCTCCCACACAGACATACAAACTGCACAAACACCTTCATCCTTTAGCCATCCTGTTTTCATCTGTTATAATACTATATTTGCTCACTGGTAAACGATACTCAGCCTATCTTATTAATGGACACATTGTATTGACTTAGAAGTTTTGATACTCTGCTCTACCCAAGAAACTCTAACCCCCCCCCCCAGCTCCCTTTGCTTTTATATGATCAAACTGCTGATAAAGAGTTTCATGCTGAAAGATTTTAAATCAAAACTTATTTATTTGCCTATGAACTTGTTTATATTTTTTCTTTTCAAATTTAAATTATTGTAAAATCTTTTTTTTTAAATACATTTTTACATATTCTTTTTATTGTGAATTCATGTTATCTATATTATAATAATACAATTTCTGTATGATTGTTTGTTTGTTACGTTTACACAGCAAAAACAGCACATCGTAGTGCAATTTTTGTTAGAGCATTTTAATAGTATTATGCTAACTTGGAGAATAAGTCAATTTCTGGTCTAACAGGGCCACCTTTTTTGTGAATAATTAATTCAAGTATAAATTGAATAAAATCTATCCAAGGGAGATAACTTCCGGTCTATAATCTCCTAATTACAGTTCTTTATAAGAAAATCAGAGGAATAAGCGAATAATTATAATATGAATTCTATAAATAGGAAGTGACTTGGCATCAAGCTTAATGGCTGCTGAGGGCGGCTTTTGAGCGAGTCTTTGTAATTTGAAAATTCATCTAAGATAATATTTATGTTCAAATGTTGTTCTCTTGTAAAAAGCCATTTTTTTCATAATGTATTTACAAATGTTATCTTGCAGAATTATTATACTTGTTATTGACAAATACAAATACAACGTTAACGGAAGTTTATGGGAAAATGTTATGGAGCATAGCCATGTGTTACAGCCAGGGGTATCAGCAATGAAGCAAACACTTTCAAATATTTGTGGTACATCTAATTATGCCTCGGAGAATAATCCAAGAGACATAAGTCTCTTTACCAAACGAAGCAACGATTCTACTTCCAAATTATAATTCACTGCAATGAACTGTTCAGCGTCATAGAAAATGAGATAGTTTGTTTTTGTTGGTCCTTGTGCCGAATTGTTGGCGTGGAAATTTCAGTGAACCCTTAACATAAATTGATGCATTAACTAATAACTCTAGTTTTTTTTTCTTTTTTACCTGATACCAGTAATTATTTATTTTGGTTCACCGACATCTCTGCGCACGTCTATCCCGCACCAACATCTGAGCGAAGACTTCTCCTTGCATGACCACTTGGCACAAGGACAACTGGGTGCATGATAACTGAGCACATCTCAGCACAAGGAGGGCCAACAAAAACAGACTATGGAATTAAAGTTATGTTTTTTATTTGAATCATTTTAGTGAATTAATTTACTTTTATAGTTCGCACACCATATAGTTTTGTTCCTGCAAACTATAAATTATCAAATTGAACTACAGAAGTAAATTAATTCACTAAAATGATTCAACTAAAAAAAAATATCTTGAATTTTTGTATATCAATAAATTGTTTTAATTCCATAGTTTGTTTTTGTTGGTCCTCCTTGCGCCAAGCGGTCGTGTGTGGAGAAGACAGCATTCAGATGTCAGTGCGGGATTGTATTTCACTACAAGGAAATTTTGTCAAAATTCATATCTGCATAAATTTTCTAAGGAATTGCTGAACATCAGTTTCAAAAATTTTTTTAACGTAAAAATTTCTGTGTTCTCAACCATAGTCTGGCACCAACAGTGAAGTGTATTTTTAAAACCATCTCTGTATTAAATAAAGGAAGTTTCCTATGCCACTGTGTTTGAGACTATAATACTTGTGAGATGTTATACAGTAACACGACTGGCTGCTGCAGGGTCAAACTCAACTCCACTCCACTCCACTCCACTCCACTCCAACTTCAACTTTTGTATTGTATATATATTAAATATGATAAATTTTCCTTAATATCTAAGACATGTCAATTTAACTTGGTTAGTAACCTAGCAATCACTAGGTCGTGAGTTCAAATCACTGTAGGGGAACAGAGATTTTACATATCGGTTTACACCTCAAATTTTGGTGAGGATGGTTGTTCTTGTGGTAGTAAAGTCAACTCCTGACTTTGTTTTGGAGTTTGACAATACCTTGGATAGCGGTCTAGATGCGTTCTTAAAAAATGCAGTGCTAAACAAAACAGCACTATACACAGTGATTATAACATAACATAAAATAGTCCACTTTATTTATGTTTTTGGGTGCACAAGGTTTTATTGGTGGCCTAAGTAGATTAAAGTACTAGGAATCTAAATATGTAAGTCTTACAACTGTCAGCCTGTGAATTCTGTGTGAAAATTGCAACATTTTATTGAATATATGGAAAATATCAGTATGAAGTAATGAAAAATTATCTCTCAATCAAGAAATAATTACTGGATCCACCCTCAAATTTAATCACCTCTTCCTCATCACGTACCTTGTCCTTCCGCAAAATCATTAACATTCATTGAGAACTTTAGGAGATATTGTGGGGACAGGCAAGAGCGAATACAGAAATGTATGGGGGGAAAAAATGAAAAAATATCTCTCAATCAAGAACAAGTTCTTGGATCCACCCCAAAATGTAATCACATCTTCATTACGATGTGGCTTACCTTTCCACAACATTTCATTGAAATGCGTTTAAAACTTTTGGAGATATCATATGGACAGACATGAGCGAATACAGAAATGTAGGAAAAGAAAATGGAAAAATATCTCAATAAAAATTCTGGATTCTTAATGGAGGTATATACATATTCATATCGTTAGAATGAAAATTTCATCAGATTCCAACAGGGTATCTTGTCAATTGGTATCTGTTATGCATGAAAAGTTACATCCAAAAATGTGAATCTAGGTATATAGCATTTTACGAGGAAATTTCAAGTACACAGTCCAAAGTCTATAGATTGTGGAATTAATTCTTGATGGAGGTATATACATATATATATATTGTTTGAAACCTTCCAACAATATATATATATATATATATATATGTATATACCTCCATCAAGAATTAATTCCACAATCTATAGACTTTGGACTGTGTACTTGAAATTTCCTCGTAAAATGTCACATACTTAGATTCACATTTTTGGATGTAACTTTTGATGCTCAACAAATACAAATACTTATACATGTTGTCGCCCCTACAATACAAATTGAAAAGATACCCTATTAGAAAGCTGATGACATTCGCTACAAATTATTGTGTATGCCTTTATTCTCATACACATGGCACATCAGCCACAGTGTATAGTTATTTCAAAGACTGTCCATGACGCTGTTTTTTATCATTATTTATTTTGGAAATTTATCATTACTAAATTTATTATGTAAAATATTTGAAAAAGAGCATTATAGCGAATCAGCTCTAAGCAGGGTATTATTGTATTTGTACTTGTGTGATGTTATAATTACCCAAGGCAGCTGTTAGGTCACTTATACAAGTTGTCCCCCCAAAACTATATACACACCTTGGTGATCTCTGAAATTCTTCAAACAGATTAGGTATTACCCCAAGAGTTGTTCAGACTACAGTAGTCTCCCTTTATAATGCGGGTGTTGGTGTCCAAGAAAGACAATCGCATTATAACTGAACTGCAGATAATCAAAAGTCAATTATGAATGCCAAAACAAGTTCACCGGTGAACGAAGGTGTTGTTTTCATAAATTATGTGTAAAACACCATGTAATTATATGTTAATTGATTGCAAATTGAAGACATTTAATATTTTAGTCATATTAAGTAAGTCGTTTGATGATATTCTGTTTATTTGCAGTTTTCTGGACAAGGGTGTAATAATATAGGCAAAAATTCCCCACCTGCCTTATATTGCGAACCACACTATATCGAGGGCTGCCTGTATTGAACTTTTACTTTTTTTGTTGCTTTTGTTGTTATCATAATGTATATTTGCTACCAGGGAAAAACCCTCCCAAAATCATTGTCCGCAAAGCCAAGCCATTCGTTCATATATAAATATATATATTATGTGTAACAGTTTTCAGTGATCACACAGATACTACATTCTGATTTTAGGCAGAAGTGCTGGGAGCAACACTTTTCTGTTTGCTATTTCTGGGAAAAGAAACTTCTTTTTCATTATGGATTGTACACCCCAAAAATAGGTTGGCTGAAACATTGGAGTAACAACAAAAGCAGAAAACAAAGAATGGAATCAATAATCTGATCAATTCTTGAAATGATAATGACTCTTCTGAAAATTACAGAAGGTAAAATAGGTATTTTGTTTTTCCAGAAAGTTATGTAATGTGTATCCTTCAGAAGGAAGGCATATTTCACCCCAACACACATGTACAGGTTCACCCCACTATCCAAAAGTAGTATTCCTTAGAAAACCTTTTGTAAGATGAAATGGTATAAGATGAAGAAGCAATTACCATTAATTTTACGGAAAAAAAATTTGAGTGTCCCCAGACCCCAAAAATGGTGATGATGGTAAGTTAAGCTGAGACGTCAGAGGTTGGGGTGGCGGGAGGTATAGGAGACTGGGGTGTAGGAGTGAGAGGAAGAGGGTGCGCACTGCCTCTATAACGGCTCACTGCAAAACAATCACTGAATGCTATATTCATTAAAATGGGAGATACCTGTATACATATGTTCAATTTGAGTGTTCAAATGCAGAGCCATGCCCCATGGCCACCAGAGGGCCCCCTAAGAGGTGGTGGGGGCCTCCAAAATCAAATTCTGCTTAGGGCCTGAAATGTTTATATATGTATGTATATATGTATGCTTATTATCAATAAAAATGCTGAAGCAAGCTACCCAACAGCCCCCATTAATGAGCCCTGTTTCTGGTCCCGGAAACGAGGGCCCGGATGTGGGAGCTGGGAAGGCTGTTTTAGATCACATGCAATTGCCCTGAAAGCATGTGTCTTTGTTCGCATTTTCTAAGCACAGCTAAATACAGTTCGAATCAAATGCGTTTGAACCAACACAGCTAAAAAGGTAAGTTACAAACAACAAAGACGTAAAACAGACAATGTTACAGGGACCCATAAAGGCAGTGGAGGCCCCCAAATCAAATTCTGGTTAGGGCCCCATAAAGGCTTGGGCAGGCCCTGTTCAAATGTTCCATATTGTGAAAGAGATTTTAAAAAATAATTATTGATGGTTTTATTAAATGACAACAAAAGACAAATGTAAATAACAAATAAGTTTTTTTGTTGTTGTTATTAAAGAAATGCTGATACAAACCGGGTGGTACAAAACAGGTACTAAATACAGTACACTCTCGTTCTAATGGCACTATTTAATGACATACGCATTCTAACGGTATGTTTGTTTTTATATTCTCGCAAGACTATTGTTGGAGATTAGTTTGCAGCAATAGACCATGAAGATTTCAGTGCATTATTTTAAATACTAAAATTAGTAAACCCTTAAAATAATGCTACCTAAAATAACATTGGGTAAGGGTAATAAAAAGTCATTTTTGTCTGTACTTTTTAGTTTCTCATTATTAATACACTTTGTATAAAATCCACCCATTATAATGGCAAATTCATTACAATGGCACTCTTAAATCCCTGAAGGTGCCGTAATAACAGGAGTCTACTGTATTTTGAATGGCTGAAGTAAAGAGCTAAAAAAAAAAACAGACCAACCAACACACTTTTTCTTGTTGCTGTAAGACGTAAGAAAAAAATCCTAATTTCTAATGATGATTTCAATTATTAATATTTTTTTGCAATATAGTAAGATTTGAACTTTGACCACAACTTACATATTTCTCTGTGTGTTAATTACAAGTTTAAGATGATTAACCCATTAACTGTGGATGACAGGAATTTCCGTCATTGTAGTTCTATGGCTAACTCTATAACATTTCCGTTTTTTTATGGAAAATCAGTTCTATCTGTGAGTCAGGACTTTTATCTTGCAATAGAAAACTATTACTAATGGGTTAAAAAGAATGAATATCAAAATGATCAGAAAAGCAATTGATTATCCACAAAATGCTATATAAATATATATATATATATATTTCTGGCATCTGCCAGGAGAAGGAAACTCCTGTAAAACTTAAGACCTAGGGTCCTTGCTCCTATTCGTGACACCTCAGTGGACCACTGGATGCAAACCCTTGATTTAAAGGGTTGGGTTGGCAGTACTTACATCACACTTCACCTTAAAACTTCATTGAGCAGGCTGCTGGGTTATTTCGCGTACATGGCCCTGCTGCCTACAGTCCCATAACCGTGGAAAAACGCCCCCAAAATCTTTGTCCGCGAAGCCAAGCCATTTGTTTATATATAAATATATATTGTGTGTAACTCTTTTCAGTGAGCACATAGATACTACACTCTGATTCTAGGCAGAAGTGCCAGAAGCAACTCTTTGATCCCAGGGAGAGCGCACAGATACTTCTCTCTGATCCTCAGGGAGCAACACTCTGATCCTAGGCAGAAGTGCCGATCCATGCATAAATAATCCCATCATTCTTGACAGGTACTATGCTAGTAAAATAAAAATAAATTCAGATTGTAAATAGAAATTGGTATATAAACATAAAAGGTAAAAGTTAATTTTGATGCAAAGCAGGGTTGCCAGATGGACTACAAGGGGAGATAATCCAAGCTTTACCGAGACTTACCCAACACAGGCATTGGAATAGCATTAGAGGCTGGTATTAAACCTCTGCCTCCAGATGCTATTCCAATGCCTGTGTTGGGTAAGTATCGAAGATAAAGCTCGGATTATCTCCCCTTGTAAGCCCAATCTGACTACCCTGATGCAAAGGTTTTTAAAAAAATTGTTCAGAAAAAAAGATATTCCATGATTCTTGTTTTGTTGTCAGTCGAATTGTGTGATGCCCCAAGAATTAAGCTTTTTATGCTGCAAGCTCTCGGACGGTGCTAAGAACTTTCTCCAGTTTTGCCACTTCTTGTTGTATCCGGGCTTGTTTATCCAGAACTGGTTGTCCTTTCTTTTCCTTTAGAAAAATAGGGGAAAAAAAAACGATATAAATATCATTTCATTATTTATTTTTATTATTAGATGAAGTATTGTAAACAATGAATAGTGATAGTGAACAAGGCCAACAAAGCACACTTTCAAGTTCATGAGCAAGAAAATATTCACAATGTTATACAAATCTCTCATCCGCCCACACCTTGCATATGCATCATGTGCATGGTCTCCTCAGTTGAAACGTGACTGGGATGCAATCAAAAAAGTCCAGAGGAGAGCCACTAAACTAGTGACTGTACTGAAGGACCTCCCCTATGCTAGCAGACTGCAACAGCTCAATATACCAACTCCCGCATACAGACACAGAAGAGCTGATGTGATAGAAACCTACCGCATCCTGACCAACCAACACTCAGGGCAACGACAGTGAGTATTGACTATCTGCCCAAACAAAAACATGCTGAACCTTTTACTAAACGCACATACTAGAAGCCACAGATACAAACTTCAAACACAACTTGAAACTGGCATGAGGAAACAGTTTCTCCCTGCCATAGTGACAGAGGACTGGAACTGTCTGAGTGAGGCCACAGTCACTGCAGAGAATGTGAACACTTCCAAGACTAGCTTAAAGAGAGAATGGTCAAGCAGAGACAAATATTGTTTCACCTTCTACTAAACTATATAACCCACACTCATCATAAAAGATAAGGAGCTGGGAAACAATTGGTAGAGCCATCAGCGAGCAATTAGCACAGAACGGATTCAAAAGCTGGAATTGAAAGCATGAATAATGTTTTTAAAAGATCAAGATGAGCAGCGTTTGTCAGTTTGGTTAAAATATATATACAGCCATGTATCGACTGACTTGCATCTGGGTTACGTTCTGGTAGTATAAATACAACTCAATCTGGACGTAAGTCAATCATTATAGGGTGAAGTGAAATATATGCACTGCACAAAGATACCATGACACATATTTACCTAAAACTCTATATTGTACATACATCTTCCTTACCTTTCCGAAGAGAAATGAACAAATGCCAGCCATTACATTTCTTTCACTAAGTCATTAGCTCAACCCAGTAAGGTGTCTGCTCTTTTACCATCTCTTTCTCAGCTTCCCTGGCTGGAGAACTTGAAACAAACATGACCTATACACTGTGTTCTCTTTAGCAAGCTAACAATAACATGACAGAAAATTTTCATCATTCGCAGTTGAGCCATAGAATTGCAATGACTGAAATTCCCATCATCCGCAGTTGATGGGTTTTGAGATCTTATGGGCATGTATCTGTGACTGGATATAAATTGGTCAGGTGTAAGTCAACATATGACTGTATTTTAAAAAAGACAAATAAAAAATTTAAAAAGGCTTATATGCAAATAAATTCAAAATCTAAAATACTATTACCTAAAGCAGACAAAATACTTTTAACACCAAATGCCAAAAAAGCTAAAACATGCATTAAAATAGCAAATGGCTCTCAATTAAAACATGCTAAAGTAAAAGAAAAGCTTTCTGATTAAACACAAAATATTATTCTCATGACAGAATCTGACCTCTTTAAAAAGCATTTAGCCATATTTAAATTTTGAGCCATTTTGACTTCCTTTTTGTTTTGGGGTGCTGAGAGTATTTGCATTTGGCCAGAAACTGCCTTTCCTCTCCCAATTGCTTCTTCACTGTGTCGGCTACATCAAAGGAAGTTGAAGAGAAAAAGAAAGCAGATAACATTGTTGCATTGCGTTGACAGACACAGGTTGTCTGTTGACTTTAGTCGGTGTACTTCTTTGATATGGGAACGGCATGTCTCATTTTTCCACCCTTTAATTCTATTATTTGTTGTACAATCTATCTCATTTGGACCAGTTCATTATGAGTTGTAGGATGTCAGCTAGCAGACATTGCAAACAACCAAACATACAACATACGACTAAACGAACATACTCATTTGCATATTTGGCTTTTATATGTATAGATTCATTCAATCTCGCCCTATTAATGAGCAAAAGTCTTCAATTTTACTAGTAATTTGAAATTTTTAAAACAAAGATTGTTAAATTCGATTATTTTAACATTACATTAAATAGTTCCTTAACACTGAGGTTATTGCGTTGTGCTTACGTGCTGATGTCCCTTAGCACTAACGTCATTGTATCAGACTGGCATGTTGGTGTACATAAAAAGTACAATTCTAAAATGTGCCAATGCTACAAACTAACATGGGATTGCAAAGACTGAATACTTGCCCCCCAAAAAAATATATTTAAACATAACATCTGGTCCTACATAACCCAGCAAGCTTTTTTTTGCACATTCTCTAATCTATCCTTTTTAAAATAATGTAACTTTTAAAAGGGAACCCATTACTTTTTTAAGAAATTAAGAGATGCATTTTTATTAATTTATTTGTTGATGCCTTTTTAGACATCAATAAATAAAGTCTTCAGACTCATTGTTTGAGAACGGCTAAAATATTTGTAAAGAAACAAAAAACATGCATGCAAAAGAAAAACATTAAAAAATAATAACAATAACAAATTTAATTATTGCTGTGACAGACAGGTGACTTTTTCGTGCAAGAACTCACAGCATTTTTCTGGATTTGGGAGTAGGAGGTTGTAGAGTTACCTCCCTTCTCCTTCTCTTCCTTATTGGCAGGCTTTAAAAAAACGGTGAGAAAAATACAATGTTCTGTTTTTCATAAACAAAATTAACATTTAGGCCTGAAGAATCAAAATGAGTTTTACAGATAAAGAGAAAGTTCTGCATTGGCAACAGAAATAATACACAAAAGTATTGACATGCATTAAGATGCACCTCTATTTTTCACAAAACAAAGATTATCTTTTTTCTCTCCTGTAAAGCAGTGATTCTCAAAGTGGCGCTACCCCCACTCCCTGGGGGAACTGGAAGGCAAGGGGGAAGGATGCTGGAAGACAAGAAATAATTATTTTTATATTAAATAATAGCACTTTTAGATACTTGTGTACAATTATATTTTTGGTTATAAAATAAATGCTTAAATTTAAAAAAAGAAAATTTAATTTAATTTTCAATGTATCATTTTTGACCGATTTTTACGGATGGTGGGGAGGCACTGATGAAATATATGCTCTAAAAGTGGGTGGTAGTCCAAAAAGGTTTGGGAATCACTGCTGTAAAACATTTGTTAGAACACTGATATAGTCAAATGAGGAAAGTAATTTATTAGCAAATGTATGTATATATGTGTGTGTGCGTATATATATGGTCGTAGTAGTATTATAACAAATACAAATCATATAAAAGAAATCCGATATATGTTGTTGAAAATATTTAATCAGAGTGCTCAACATATGAAAAAGTTAATTTTATAATTAACACTATCATTTAGAGCTAATATTCCATATTGAAACAAGTATGGTCGGAACTGACAACGTTCGTTTCACTGCTCTATTGCAGCTCTTCAGGCCAGCAATGGTAAAATTTGTCCCTTTCTGTCAGTGGGGTCTCTCCCTCCACCACCTTTGACCTGGTCACTCCTTTGGATTTTACAGATGCAGTTCAAAAACAGCACTACGCTATTCAAATATATCTGGGAGATAAAAGAAAAGGGATTAACCCTACAAATTAAATGGTCTATTTTAGCACACGCCCGTCCGCCCGATAGTCTACACAGCAAATGCTGGCTATGTCTCGAAGACAAATTTAGAATCCTAACTTTCAGTAATAGAAATAAACTACTCAACTTAGAATGGAAATATTCTCAGCATGTAGGCACAAACT
>VCCN01002910.1:4874171-4892270 GCA_006491835.1 Architeuthis dux
TAATAAATTGGAATTTCAAAGGATGTGTTCTAATTATTTTTGTTTGCTTTCTTTGAGTAACAGATACATAGCAGCAGCTGTACAATTATAAAATTAAACTAATTCTTAGTATGAAGCTGCCTAATTATACGCAAACTAGTAATCTTATTGACAAAAGTGGGGAATGGCTTGAAATGGTTGGGAACCACTGGTCTAAAAACACAAACTAATGAAGTAATTTCATACATAAACAAATGTACATACAGTGAAACAATCATTATGCAATGATGTTTACATCCATGAATTTTAACATTAGACAAAAAAAATTAAATTTACAGGTATCCCCTACTTTTTGAAAGTTCACTTTATGCCATGGAGCTCGTTTCTTTATTCACATTTACGATTTAGGCCGCTCGTTTAGTAGTTGTTCACACTAGCACAGGGCAAATATAAGTTCTCAACTAATAAATGTCTTTATAATTATCATATTCTGTCGGATATAAAAATTATCCATCATTTGATTTCATACTGTCGGCATAGAGAACCACATTATATTCGTGCCTAAATACGAACGTGAGAGTAGAGAGACCAGCAAAGTGTAGGATTAAAAGACTCCTGCCTACCATGAGAACTTTGTTAGCTCAGTTGGTAGAGCAGAACCTGCATATATGGTTGCTTCCAAGGTGAACGCGGGTTCGATCCCCACACGGAGCTCGTTTCTTTAGTATGTATGTATCAACTTTCTCTGCTTTTCACCGTTAGCGTTTGTTTTGCAGCAAGCCGTTACAGTGCACACCATCTTCCTTTCTTGGCTATACCCAAGTCTCCTGTACCTCCTACCACCCTGACCGCCAACGACTCAGCCTAATATAACATCATCACCATTTTTGGGGTCTGGGAACACTCAAAATTTCTCCCATATAAATTGATGGTAATTGCATCTTTGCTTTACGCCATTTCGGCTTATGAAAGATTTTTAATAAGAACACTCTACTTTCAGGATAGCAGGGGAAACCTGTATTTATTAAGACAACGAATTAATTAAAATTAATTAATTAAACACATTTATTTTAATTTCCAATTGGAATCTTGTGTATGTTGTCAAATATAAACCTTTCTTTTGTTGCAAAAATAGTGACAAGACAGAATAACTGAAAACTGGGTATATCTCAATGACAGAGTGTGCAACAGGTGGTCAAGAAGCCTGTGGTTTACTTTGGTTGCTGGTTTGGTGAAGCTAATGAATACAATCATTGTTTGTAGTAATTGTGGTATTTTTATGGGGTCAGGGTGTTAGCCTGATGCCCAGGGTGGACTGCTTTACAGCTGCAGGAAAAAGTGGATTCATGCCTTTCCAAAAGGCATTCGTGCAAATTAAACACAAACTGTCCCAGCTGTAGTTTGAACTCGGTTCACCAATTCCATTCTCCATGCCATTAACCGTTAGGCCACCCACACCTCCAATGATTAACATTTGAATTTTATTATTGATGTCAAAATGACGTGAGAAATAAATACTTACCTCTGTTTTGTCGCGTGCAGATTCTCCGTCCAAACTTTCAGTACATTCTGTGACTGTTTTGTCATCATCTTCAATTATGACATCAGTGACGGCTGATGAAGGAAGAGGATCACATGATTTAGCAGATAAAAAATTGATATTCGTAAAGGTATAAACAAACTAGCATTCCAATGGAAATTATGAATCACTGCCACCCATATATGCTGTGTTGGGGTGATCAATTAAAAGGTTGGACTGTGATCACTAAAAAATGTCTGAATTTTCAAAAAACAAGCGGGCACAAACTAGTGACCAATTTAGCACAAACTTACATTGCATATTGAACCACCGTCTAAAACCTAATTTAAAAAAACCAAAAAAAAACCTTTTTCCTACTCATTGAAGGGAGTGTGTGTGCAAAATTTCAAGTTTCTACTATGAACGGTTAGGGCTGGGCAAAGTCTGGATACATAGATAGATACATAGATAGATATAAATGTCAGAACACATGAATAACCCAAACCCAGCAATAAACCAGTGTTGTGGGTAGCAGTGATTAACAGATAAATATATATGGGATTTGGGATTCTCCCCCTTCCCCCTACTGAATCCGGCACTAAATGACCCACCAAGGGTTGATGTGCAGTTAAACAAAACAATCAATCAATCAACAGATAAATATTGATTTATGATAAACTGATCCAAATTATTCAAAGGGTTTTTCATACAATCAAACTCCTTCCCATTATTTTTTTTGTTCAAACAACATTTTACATGCGGATAGTACAAGAAGGCTGTAGAATAATTAAGCCGAAACCTTAAGTGAACAAGAAAAATAACAAGAAAAATGAGTTGAAAAACTCTTTGGATGTTAATGACCCTTCTCAAAATTATAGACAATATCATATCATCCTAATTATATTTTTACACATTCAAAAACAAAATTTTATCTCTCATCTTTGGATATTTTACCCAATAAAAGAGAGACCAATGGAGTATACATCTGGTGACGAAGACCCAGTTTCTGTTGCATGCGTCAGCTTAGTGATCGTTGTAAGTTTTAAGTATGGTCGAGACCAGGACTTTATTCTTAAAAGTTTTCATGACCACCTCCTTGCAAGTCCACCGAATTTTATGAAAAAAAGGAATACCTTTAATTTTCATAACAATAAAGTTAATATTAAAACTAAACTGATCAGGTTAGTCACTCAATAGAAACTGTCATGTGACCAACGTCTTTTGGCAGTAATAATAAAAGTTTTCTTATGTTTCATACATCTTTTAATTAAAACTCTTGAGTCTTGATACTTACTTCGATATGGTTGTTTTTTTCTTTTCACAAACATGAGGGAAAAAATTCAGTTACCAAATAAAACAGGTCTGGTTAGACATTCAATAAAAAACGTCACGTGACCAACGTCTTTTAGCAGTATGCCATGTTGGGGGTGATCAATTAAAAAATTGGAAAAAAGGGACGATCAATGAATAAGTTACTTCTTTTGTCAGATCACCAAAAAATCAGAATTTTCAAAAAACAAGCGTGAACACTGCCAGACACAAACTAAGGGACCAATTTAGCATAAACTTAAATTGTTAATTGAACTCCCCACTAAAATCTTATTTTGCTGAGGAATTTTCAAAAAACAAAAAATCTTTTTTTGTAGACATAATGAGAAGTAAATGTTGAAATTTTCAGGCCATTGGTATGACATGTTTGGCCTGTACAGGATAGATAGATAGATAGATAGCCAGCTAGCCAGAATCACATAAAAATTGAAGAAACCTATTTTGACTATGTCAACAGTTTTGGCTGACGGTTTCTAACAAGACTGACCTTTTGGGAGAAAGGTTGAAATGTTTTGATTCTCCAAGACCAAATTGCTGTTAAAATTTGAACCCAAACCATCACCACAAATTGAGTTCCTAGTCACCGAGAAAAAGAAAATATAACTTAATCTTTTTTATTTCCTTTTTAAGCTTCCATACTTTAAAATTATGGATGTTAGCTTTTAACGAAAAAGCCCTGAGACTGCATTCTTTCAAAGCACTGGTTGACATCCAAGTAGCCAAAGCCTTAAAAATGATGAGATTCAACTTTTGATGAGAAAAAAGACACAGATTAATTTAATTTTCAAATTTTCTCTCTTTTTAGAAATGTTGTGTTACTAAATAGACATGTTTTATTTTTAAAAAAAGAAAGAAATGTAACCCGAACGAACCATCAGGAACTTGAACTCTTGCCATCTGCCGTCGAGCTTCTTCTGAATCCTTGTGAATAATGTTGCCATCGAGGGAGAAATGAACGGCTAATTGATCCACACTGGAAATCGGTTTATATTGTTTTTCCTATTAAAATTGGAGTTAAAATTCCATCTTTAAAAGCCGTATAATTTTGATGTCATTAAAGAGGCATAGCTGGGGATTTGAGGCAGGGGGGACTTGGCTCCTTATGAGATTTGTCAGTAGAAATGTGTTAGATACTAGGCAGATTTCAGCACGTTAAAGAATGAACAACTAGACACACTTATGTTAGTTACGGAACTGCTCATTTATTCGGGCGCGCTGCTTTTGTATGCAGGTATAACAACATATTCACACATGATATCTAACAAAATGCAATAGGTAAACTACTATTTATAAAGCTTTGGGGGGATCTCCTCCATTGGGGGTCTGAGGGCATTTTCAAATAGACCCCCCCCCCCTCACACACACACACCTCAGCTACACCTCTGTGTCATTTATATTTTACCTGAGTTTTATTGCTGCTTCCTTTAGTAACAAATTCTTTGGTTAAGTTCTTCTAAATCCAACTGAAACAAAACTTCAATTTAATTCAATCATGTCCCAAATTATTAAAATTAGATTAGCTAATTGACTTGTGTTTTACAGAAATTTTAATTACATAAAAACTTTGGACTACAGGAGTCCCCCGATATAGCGTGGTTTGATATAGCACAGTTTGCGACATAAGGCGATTGATTGATGGAACCCAACATTTTTACCTATACGTATTATTGCCCGTTCATCCAGAACACTGTGAATAAAAACAGGATTTCATCAAAAGACTTAATATGACTAAAATATTAAATTTCTTCAATTTGCAATCAATTAACATATAATTAAATGGTGTTTTACACATAATTTCCTTGATTTTGTGATGAAAACAACACGTTTGTTCACCAGCAAACTTGTAATTGATTTTTATTATCTGCCGTTCAGTAATAATGCGGTTGTCTTTCTTGGACCCAAAACCCGCGTTATAAAGGGGGACTACTGTATTGATCTCATTCTTTTTGTTGCTTTTGTTGTTACAACATTCCAGCTGATCCATTCTATATCTGCTTTCAGGTGGACAATCCATATCAAAAGACGGGGGGGGGGGATCTCTTTGTTTTTTGGTAGGGCAAACCAGAAAATGGTGCTCTCCGCATCATTTATATTGATTTTGAGCCTGAGAACCAGTCAAATCAGATCCTATTCCTGGCATCTACACAAAAATGGGAGGTTAGAAAACTGGGTGATATTTTTTCTGTTCTTCTTCATTTTTTAATAAAATCAGGTCCAGGTCTGTACTGACTATAAAGAAGAATAAATGATATTTGAATGAACATATATTGATATTTACCTTAAAATTGAATCGGACAATGTTTTGAGGGGCATGTGGATTGTTAGCAGTGAGAATACGTGTAAACTCTTCTTTCAGCTCCTGTAAAAAACAAAAGAAGAGGAAAGCTGACGTGCCTTGATATTTACATAATTAAAAGACAACAAAATCACAACATCCATTTTGGACTCTTCAAACATAAACCTATTTCAGTACAGTGCATGCCGGATATGCATTAAGGGGCCAATTTAGCATAAACTTACATTGTAAATTGAACCCCCCCCCCCCTATTTTGGGGGTGAATTTTAAACAACCAAAAAAAAAAAAACGCTTTTTCTAGACATAATAAGGAGTGAATGTTTAAATTTTCAGCACTTTAGCTCCATTGGTGCCACCTGTACATCCAGTACATACATACATACCCAGATATTTATTTTTAGTGTGAAAAAAAGAAAGTATACAATTTGTATATAGAAGCACACATCATAACAATCATATTTACACAATATCTAGGGCCTTAAACCTTTGCATAAACATCATAATTCTTTTAAAAATCATTTACATCTGTTGATAATCTATTCCAAAGTCCCACCACTCTATTGTTAAAAAAGAATTTTCTGATATTCAATCTACTTCTACCGTATATGAGTGGCTTCTCAGTCCCTTGTACTCCCTTCTAGTAAAAAATACAGCAGGGTTTACTTCTTCTAAACCACGCATAATCTTAAACATTTCTATTAAGTCTCCCCAATCTCGACTATTTTCTAACAATGTTAACCCTAAATCTTTTAACCTATCCTCATAACTCATATTGTCATTGCCCTATCTTCCCAAACAAGTACATGGTGAACCTTTCACCAAACACACACACACTAGAGGCTACAGATACAAACTTCAAACACAACTTGAAACTGGCGCAAGAAAACAGTTCTTCACTGCAAGAGTGACAGCAGACTGAAACTGTCTGAGTGAAGCCACAGTCACTGCAGAGAATATGAACACATTCAAGACTAGCCTAGAGAGGGAATGGTCAAGCAGAGACAAATATTGCTACACCTTCTACTAAATTATGTAACCCACGCTCATCATAAAAGGTAGTAATACTAATACTAAAGAAGAAATCAGACAACTGAACGAACGAACTTCTCACCTTGTGTTTCTCCACATAGAAAATAAGTTCTTTTTTCATTTACATTGTTTGTTTGATTTTGTGACTTCATTCGAAGCACAAGTCATCACAGATTCTTTAAAAAAATATGAATTATTCCAAGAGTTGTTTGGACTATTGAATCCACGACCTCCTTCAGGTGTACAATCCATATGGAAAAAGTTTGGTCTCTGAGATAGTCAGAAGAGGTATTTTTTAAGTGAAGAATGATGGATAGATACATCAATAAGTCTAATGATGAAAAAAGCATTTATTTTACACAACAAATATTTATTTTTCAACGCAATCTCCTTCTTTCTCAATGCACTTAATTCAGTTGTGAATATTAATCACATAGATCAAACATTATACAGTGAAAATTTCAGATAAAAATTCAGCTAATAACTACATGTCAGGGTACAGACTTATTGATCCACCCTCATATATATACGCACACAAACACACACACACACATGTATGTATAGTGTACAATAGGATAAGGGCTATCCGACATAATGATGAAAGGAAAAGACAATGTGGAGACTCAGAAATAATTTGTAAAACATGTTTCGACTGAGAAAATCAGCCTTTTTCAAAGGTGTCTGGAAAAAATGGTGAGTCTTACTTGATCCGAGGGTTTGTGTTTGAATTCTGAGTTGGTAGGTTTTGGGGGGTTTATTTTATATCAGCAGGGTAGAATTTTCTGGTGTTTGTGTGGATATTTGTCTTGTGTGTGTGTGCGTGTGTGTGTGTGTGTGTATGCATTTGTGTTTGTGCTGTTGCTGTGTGGGGCTGGAGAGAAATCATGAGCGATGGGATTTTTTATCAGCGGTGGTGGGGGAAAGGGGGTTAGCAGTGGACATCAGTTGACCTGAGGTGTGTGTGTGGGGCGGGGTTTCTACATTCCCACTATGTGGTAGCAGTATTCAGGAAAAGTTTCTCAAGAAAACACTGTTCAAATATTAATACAGTAATTCAGCTATTATCCGATATTTCCTTTTCTCCCACCACTGCTGATAAAGAAATCTCATCACACATGAATTCTCTCCAGCCCCACACAGCAGCAGCAACAACAACACACACACACACACAAGACAAATATCCACACAAACACCAGGAAATTCTACCCTGCTGATATAAAATAAACCCCCAAAAACCTACCAACTCAGTATTCAAACACAAAACCTTGTTTTTCTCCAGTCTAAACTTGTAAGGTAATAAATAATTTTTACAAATTATTTCTGAGTCTCCACATTGTCTTTTCCTTTCATCACATGTATATATGTATGTATGTATTAATTCTGTGGCTAACTTGTCCTATAGAAGCATTAAGTTATCTTAACATTTCTTGACTGGATTTACTTTTGGTCTTAAAATCCGATATTTCATTTTCTTTTGTGAATCAATAATGCCAGATAGTGGATATTGACCCATTTTGCTTTCTGGATCAAAACCAAGATACTAACCACTGAACTACTCCTTGAGGTCAAAAGAAAATCTGTTTGCTAAACTATCCATCTGCGACTGTAATCATTATATAACTTCCTGCTGAGTAAACTGTGCAGCTAAGAATCTGAGTTGTAATCTTAGCACACTTTATCCATCTTCAAGCAATGTTATTATCGGATTCTGAAATACACTAGAGCAGAGTATGTGTGTATGTGACCAAAATAGATTGAAAGTGCAGTGACATAGGCAGATATCTCAGGGGACTCTTGGAATTTGAAAAAAAATATGATTCTTTCATGATTTGGGAGAGAAAAAACAGAAACTCACAGATTTAAATATAATTATAACAAACTCAAAATAATTAGAAACCGTCAACCAAAACTGTCAACATAAGTTTCTTCAGTTTTTAAGTTGGTCTGGCTGGCTATGTATCATGCGTACAGGCCGCACCAATGAAGCTAGAGAACTGAAAATTTCAACATTTACTCCTCATTATGTCTAGAAAAAATGCTTTTTTATTCCCTCCCACCCAAATAGGTTTTTAGTAGGGGGGGGGGGTCAATTAACAAGGTAAGTTTATGCTAAATTGATCCCTTAGTTTGTGTCTGGCAGTGATCAAGCTTGTTTTTTGAAAATTCATTCTTTTTAATTGATCACTCCCAAAGTGGCATGTGCCAAAAGACATTGGTCACATGACGGTTTCTATTGCGTGACTAATTTTTGTATTTTGATTAAAATTTCTGAGCCAGATTTTAATACAGCAGTTTCAGGAAAAGTTTCTCAAGAAATATTAATACAGTTAGCAGTTAGCGTTCTAGATATGTTCCTAAAAAATGCAGCTATACAGCGTCATTATAACATAGCATAGATAGATATTGCCAAATTACTGAAAAATCTAGATACTTGCTGACAAGCACTGAATAACTTTAGATAACCTCACACATTGTGATCTAAAGTTATGATAAAATTAGAAAACAAGCTTAGTTAATCAAGATTTAATCTTGTTATAATATGAGTTTCTTGCATGTTAACACACAATTATTATCATAATGTATGTAGTTCTATCCCACTGAAAATATTGTGCCAGCAATCATTTTAAAATATATGATGTTGTTCAATAAGATGGAATGGATTTCTGCTGTGTATCTCTTCTGGTAGCTACTTTCCAGAGCTGGTGAAAACATCACTAGGTGTTGATGTATATTGCTACATGATAAATTATTGTGTATGTGTATCTGGGATGGCATCATCTTACTGAAAATCATTTTGTCAAAGTCGGTTTTACCGAACGTTGGTTGGTCAGTTTTTTTCAGAGTTTATTATTTTCCAAAAACACAGGTTAACTTTTTTTTTCTAAAATTACTACGATGGGAGCATGTTAATGTTTACAATTTATGAAAACAAAAGCATCTATTGTAAATCTGGTATTTATTTATGATAAGATTTAGTACTTATAAAATATATCGTGTATAAGATTTATGAAGAAAGCAAAAGGAATTTTATTTACGATCATATGTGTCTGTATGTGATTTACGAAAAGAAAAACGATTTATTGTTATTGATTGAGTATTTACAATAAAATAAAAATTTTATTTTAGGTATTATTTGGATTAACCTAGGTAATTGTATAGTTCAGCTGCGTAGAATTGTTATTCATTGGATGGCGTACATTATTTTAACATATTTTTGGCGAAAATTTATGAAATTTTTAACACTGCTGCAGGTGTGAAAAAAACATTACTGAAAGCTCAAACAATTACTTGCGATTTTTTTATTTTTAAAACCTTGTTTGAAAAAGCAAGATTCATTTTTTAAAATTTACATTTTTTAAGAATTTGTGTATTATATAGAGAGATAGATGGAAATCAGTTCATTATTATTGGGGTGAGCATGAATACTGATCCCACACTATTATATTTTGAGGAATCTTCAAAATCTAACTCTCTAAAAACATGCCTGGGGGTCCCATTAGCACACACATAACATTTCATGGGGATATGTTGTGCAGTTCCTGAGTGATGCTGTCACATACAGATGGACATTTGGTGAATTACAGTACAATGTTCTGTCACTGTAAAAGATTTTAATCACTTACCGTTTCTGTTAATTGTAACTGGTCATCAGGTTTCACCAAGGTTTTGCTCTGGAAAACAAAATCAAAAGTCAATTATAATATCTAATAGATAAACAATAGTGTGTGTGTGTGTTGTAGTGTCTCCCAGCTTGTGGGAATCTCACTGAAAAGGAAGATGAAGCAAAAGGAACAAGGACTAAGACAAATGTGATGTTAACTGATCACCATCGGAGAGAAGACTGCTCGTCTCTTAGTTTGTGTGATTCTCTTCATTTTCCCCTGGTTTGCCCAGTGCATGACCGGGAACTCACTTCCGTCTTATGGGTTATGGCAAGGGAGGTAACTCGAGGTATTTGCTCCCTTGCGTTGCCCGGGCTGACATCACACCTCTTTCCTCCTCGGTAAGGAGGATATGAGGTCCTTATTTTTATGTTGTGGGTTGTGTTCGTGTGTTTGCAATATGTCTGTGTTATTTTGTGTAGGTTGACGTGCATGGTACGTTTTTGTGGGGGACGCGTTTATTTTAGGACATAGTCCTGGTGTTTCTTCGTCATTTTTGCCTGAGGCCGTGGGCTGTGTCTGATAGGCTGGGGGTTTGCTGGTGTAGTCATGGACGGTGTAGGCTGTGGTAGTGTAGGAGCCTAAAGGTCCTTTGTGTGTATGTGGAACGTTTTTTTATTTTCATATTTCCCCCTTTTTTGTTTTGTATTTTTTTGTTTTATATTTTTTTGTTTTGTAATCACACAAGTCTAACTTTTTTTCTTGTTTTGTAATCAACCGGGTCTGCATGTGTGTAGTTATTGTTTTGCATGTGTGTTGTTCTGACCGGTGCTGTCGTGTATTTCTCGTTTTCGTTTTGCGTCTTTCTTGTTGTCTTGGTTTCTGTTTCCGCCACCCATGTATTTGTTGTGTCTGACTGGCTTTGTGTTGCATCTAATTGTTTTTCAATTGCGGCTAGGCGCTTCTCGACAGTTTTAACTTCTTTTCTAACTCCTCTATCCGCACCTGTTGTGCGCTCATGTAGTCTGTTATTGTCTTTGTTTCTAGGCTGATGCATGGTGTGGTAAGCTATTTTGACTATATTCAGCGTCTGAGCTGAGTCAGCGCCTAAAAGATTGTGAGCATTTGGTCCGCTGGAATCCACAACGTATAGTTTTGTGTTCGTGTGGATTCCATTCCGTGCAATTTTAGCGTAGATGAGCATAGAATAGGCAAAGTAGGAAGACTTAACCATCAAGAATGGATCACATCATAAGGACTGATTTCACTGCTAAAGAAGCTAACATTTTTTTTACTTTCGTATTAAGCTGACATGGCAATGACTATTTGAGTTTTAGTAAAAAACAATTTAAAAAAAAAATCTTTTTATTAAATCAAGTATCGTAAACCATTTTTATTAATTTTTGATTGCTATCTACCTTCATCTTAATTTTTAGTATTTTTAAAAAAAATCACAATGTGTAAATGTTTTACAATGAGCGAATAATAATAGCATTTTTACTAAAACCAAGTTGAATTGTAATTAAAAAAACAACTAAAAGTTAAGATGAAGGTAAATAGTAGTTAAAAATTAATAAAAATGGTTTGCAGTATTTTGTCTAAATAAAATTAAATAATAAAATAATTGATCGCTTTTTTACTAAAACCAAAACAAAAACAATAACACTGCCAGTGCCAGCATTACTGAAATTGTGATTAAACAAACTAAAAATTAGGATGAATGTAAATAGTAGTCAAAAATTAATAAAAATGGTTTACAATACTTGATTTAATAAAAAAAAATAAAATAAAATAATCGTTTTCTTTTACTAAAACTCAAACAGTCATTGCTGTGCCAGTTTAGTACGAAAGTAAAAAAAATGTTAGCTTCTTTAGCAGTGAAATCAGTCCTTATGATGCGATCTTTTCTTGACGGTTAAGTCTTCCTACTTTGTCTATTCACAACTTTTCAGTCAATAATCATGAGAACAGAAATGAAAAGTTAATTCAATGAATTAACTAACAAGATGACAATGTCAAGATGCGACCAGATGACAATGTCAAGACATTGACCAGTTGGTGAAACTTCTACAATTTTACAATCTGAAACAAATGGCGTTTTTAATAATGTAATTAGATTCCAGTTGTAATTAAGCTGTAAAAAATAAAAGGAATATCCAATCTGATACTCACATGTGTCCATTCTTCAGTGTCAGGATTATCCCCCAACTCTGTGTAATCGTCTCCATCCTTGAAAAATGACAAAACATCTTGATTATTGACGGCAGACAAAATACTACTATCTCTGTCCCATAATAGTTGTTACATTTGCATTTATATTTCATACACTAAATGTAATAACTATTATGGGACTGAAGGAATAATATTTTTGTTTTTTTAAAGTAAAATTTTTAGCTTCAGTAGGTTTTAAAGTAGTGGGCCATCCAATTAAAATTAAAGAATGGTCAACTCTGATACTATTCTTGGCCAGGTACAAGTATCCAACTGGTAAAACCATTATTTCTTTAACTAGCATCTCAGTTGTGTTTCAAAAGGAAACTCATTGTAATCATCTTGATCCTTGAAAAGTAATGAAACACAATGAAACATCTTGCTTATTGATGGCATACAAAGTAATAATGCAGGTTGTACCTCTCTAATCCGACATGCCGTGGTCTGGCAACTCCAATGGTCCAGCACATTTTAAATCTGTTGGGATTAGTTTGTAGTTCCACACTGGAGTTCTTTGATTAGGTTTCAAACTGTGGTTTGAACCATAATTTGGTGATTTATAAACCAACTCGTTAAACCAAATGTGTAAAAACCTAACCATGGTTTGTAACCAAACCGAAGAACTCTAAATTCAACACCTTTCGATGTTTATTTTAACATAAAATTAGACATGTATTTATTAGTTGACCAATCAAAAATAATTTAATAATGCTCACTCCTATAAAACGCTTGCGAGATGTTCACGTTCTAACAGTTAAGATGTTGAAAATGGCCTAAACAGACGTAAAATGTACATCAAACGATGTATACCAATACACAAGACAGAATTATGTTCATAAAAATGTTACTTTTTAAATTTTAAGGTTTTTTAAAATTTTGAAGTTTTATAATTTTAATATTTATAAAGTTTAGAACACTGAAATTGAAAATATTTTTCAAAATATTTTTCAATATTTTCCATTTTCATAGTTACATGTATTTATAGATTTTTTCTGAATCTTATAAATCATTTTTAATACCAACAATTGAAAAGCATAAGCAAAAACAAATAATTTTCATTTATTATAATATAATTTATATTATACAAATTACATTAAAAATATATTGTTCTATTTTCTACACTATTATAAAACTTGATAAACTACTAAAATTTATTATGTAATAGTAAGAAAAGAAATAATTCAATTGACAATTTTTGTTTTCTGAAACAGGAGTTACGTTAAAAAATATACTCAGCAGTGAACAGGTTGAGGTTGTTTTTATTTGTTTTTCTCTTGAAATTAAACAAAGCTTGGGATTTGAGGTTAGTCTAAGTGGCAAAGTTTATATATTTATGACCTTCAGAGCCATACAATTGTGATTCTAGACATTAATAATAGGAGTATAGTATTACAGAGCTTGAAGAGACACCATTCAGACTGACTTTTGACCAAGTTAAGCTACTTATTCCAGAAATAATGATGATCAGTAACTGAAAGGTTTACAGAGACAACATTTGACATTAGAGTCAGGTCTCAAATCATTTGTATTTGTTAGTAAAATGTATCTATGTATGTTAAAATGGACGTCATTACAGTGATATATCATCAGTGCATTAATGAATTACTATCACTTGAAGGTTACTGAAGAGCCCAGTATAAAAAAGTCTAACATATTTATAAAATCAGGTTTTTGTATTTTAAGTGACTTTATTGACTCAACATAAAGTTGTGAGTCAAAACAGCTTTGCCCAATCAAAGATATTTTAATAAAATAAAATTGTCAACTCATTCTTCTTGTTATTTTTGTTGTTGTACAGTGTTTCAGCGGATCCATTCTATGGACATCCTCAGGTGTACTATCCGTATGTAAAAAGAGGGACTTTTTTTACCGGCAGTCTCAAGTAATGGTAGCTAACAGAAATGTTCTAAATTTTTTATATATAAACAGCAATGCTTGTAACTTAGGTTTCAGATGTTTTTAACTCATTTCTTTGTTAGGGCAGGACTTTCATACCGTGTCCCTGTTGAGCTGCAAAAGCCACATCAAGTTGAATTCAACACAGGACTGACTTATACAATTAGCTGACATGTTGATGTATGCCGCTACTTTGAGTTTTCTCACTTTCCAATGGCGTTCCCTGTCTATTATCAGGACTTTTTCCCCAGAGAGGGTAGTATTCACCTTTCTCCCTCCAGAAAAAAAATCGGAATGGATTGGCCTGAAATATTGTGTGAACATAACAAATAACAAGAAGAATGAGTTTGATTGTCTGAGAAACTCTTTGAATGTTAATGACTCTTCTCCAAATTATAGACAATATCTTCATTGTACTTTTTAAAAAGAAATTTTGAACAAAGACTAATTAATGTGATAAATACCACAGGAAGTAAGAACTCTTCCCTAAAACACTGATTTTGTATGGATCATTGAAAACTCAATAAATTATACTAATAAATCAAATAATTTTTTTTAACTTGTTTGCTGCCAAGTATATTTTTTAACATTGTAACTCCTGTGCTGGGTTTTCTCATCCATGGCACTGAACTGATCACTTGATAAGATGAGTTATCTCATCCATGGCAGCAAACAGATTAATTATTTGATCTATTTATATGAAAAAGTAATCTGCGCATGTGTAAAAAGTTATGAAAACATTCACTAGTTGTCATATCAGTAAGTAAATATGCAAATTTCTTTTGTTTGCACAAAGAGATGCTGCCATCTTACGAAAAGAATAACACACTATCATAAGACAAGTTATCTAGTCTGTGGCACTGGATTGATGACTTGCTAAGATGAGTCATCTCATCTGTGGCAGTGAACAGGTTAATAAATTTAATGTGATGTCTACAGAGTTCAATGAAAGTATCTATGAATATTAAAAACATTAAATGCACTTATTATATTGAAAATATAATTTCTCTATGATGTTTAAGTTTTTCCTTAGATTTAGACTGCTTTATGAGAATGGGATGACAATTAATCCCTTAACAGATTATCCCGGATATATTCGTTTTTGCATTTTGTACTTTTTAAGAACATCATGTGTCAACACGGGCATGAAAAAGAAATCAATTTTGGGATTGAAATGGAAATGTTTGTCCCTCTAGAGTATTTTTATACATGTATGTGTATTGGAAAAATAAAGAAAATATGACTCAAAATGGTTTAGTGAAAAAAATTGGTTAAATGATAATTAGACAGACAAATGTATATATACCTTTGTAGATCCTGGTTGTCGAATAATACTTAATCTGCGTTTTAAAGTGCCCTTTCCTTGTGTTGCAGGAACTGCTGGCTGGAGACATTTATAAGGAAGAGATTAGTTTGGCAAGCAAGCATATTAGATTTCACTAAGAATTTGAGCTGGGGTTAACAGAAAATATTCAGTCTTGATTTAGAGAAAGAGGAGAAAAGGCAGTTTTTTTTAATCAATTGAAAATATTCTTTTGCTATGTCTTAGAGGTAACAGGACAATTGCATCCTGGACAACTGTCCCGATCAAATGTCCAGGGACACCAAGTCCGTGGACATTTGCATCCGTGGACATTTGCATCCGTGTTTTAGATGTAATTTTTTATTTTTATATTTTCGTGTATTTTGCATGTATTTTTTTTATCAGAAAGATTTGGACTTATAAATTTAATTATTAAATCAATAAAATGCATGCTACAACACCCTTTTAATTATTAAAAATCTTTTTGATAAAAAAATTACATGAATATGTAAAATCATATCAAATATGAAATATGCATATATTGGTATGGAAATGTTCCAGGCACAAAGATATAAAAATTTAAAAAATTACATCTAATATGAAATATACATATATTGGGACACAAATGTGCGGGATGAAAAAAAAAAACGGGCAAAAATGTCCAATGACCAGGATGCAAATGCTCTAGTACTGTCTCAGTATGCAAATATCCTTTATGTAAAATTATTTAACAGCATCAGTTGGTTTAAGAAATAGAGGCAGAGTTTTTTGAGGAATAACCATCATGTTATAGTAAAATATACAAAATAAAGCACTAAAAGTGATCTTATTTGGGTGATATTCAGAGATAATTCTTGTTTTCTTGGGTCTGGATTCTTATGGATTAAAAATTGAGCAATATCATTTTTTATAAACTTTACCCATCAAAAGATTTCAAAGTATAAAAGATGAAAGCAACTAAAAAAAGTACACTTGTAGGTAATCAATCTACTTATATAATACACCATGTGTATGTTTTTATTTTTTTGTAACATTTTTCAAAGGATATAATTGTTAAATGCTAATTATAGAGTAGTATCTCTCCTTTACTTATTTTTTTTTTTTGCAATGCTTCATTCTGATTGAAAATAAACATGAAAATGCAAAGCAACATAATCTTTTTGATATTTTTTAAGTACAGTGCAATTGAAAAATTAGTTAGATACTGACATCATTTTTTGACGGCATGGATAAACTAGTATACAAATTTCAAAGATGAAAATGAACGTATTAATATTTTTATGTTTATTTGCATACATGTCATAAGGATTGTGTAAATAAAGATAGTTTCATATTTGTTAATCAAATATTGATTACCAATATTTTTTGGAGTTTCTTTCATCCTTTGGACTTATAATTTTGTTTTTTTACAATCTCAAAAAGTTTGTTTATGTTGTCAAACAGTTTAAATAAAGAATATTTACAGCGTGATTCAAGGTAAGAAATCAGAGGGGGAAAAGTTACTCTCCTGTGATTGATAAGGCAGAAAGTGACTTAAATGATCAAATACAAACCTATATCTAAAGTAGTAATGTATATGTGTGTGCATATGTATATATGTTTGTACTGTTATAAATTGAGTACTACACATCCCAGAGAAAAAATTAAAGCATAATCAGATTCAGCATGTCTTAATCTATCTACAGCAAACAATTTTAAGGCAAATTTAGAAAGAAAAAAAGATTTTTATATAATTTTTCGTGTTTTTTGGTAGCTGAAAACCTGCCTTATTTCATGTGCTTCTGATGTATGCATTTTGCTAACATTATACTCTACCTATTATATATTATATACTGTATATTCTGATAATTTTCAAAGAACTTGGGTCTTTGAAGGAACTGGGTCCTTTGGAAAAGAACCTATAACTGATAACTTACCACAAAGGCCAAGTAGGGATATTTTAAATAATTCTTTCTATGATTTAAAACAAAATTAATTTCTTTAAATGAATCTAAAAAGTGTGAAAGACGAAACAAGTCCCAATCAAAACAAATTATTGTCACTGCCAGACCTACATGAATTAATCACTGTATTTTTTGTTTATTCTCTCTTTAATATTGTTGACATTTCACCATAATTTATATATCAGACTTGTTTAATATACACATTAGGTTAAAAAAAAGAATACTACTCTTATAAGAACTCACAAAATGGCCATATTCAGAGTGTAAGTTAGGCAAGACAACTGCATGCATGGATCAATCTTTTTATGTTGGCAATATTAATAAAGATTTCATATTGATCCACTTCTATAACTTAAAGCAGCCACCATGCCTGGCCTGTCAGTCTATGCTGCTCATCAATGACAATAGAGTTACATTTTCCCCACTCTTTTACCATGTTTGGATATTTTTTTTTTCCAGTCCAATTGTCTTTCCTAAACATGGCTTTGCTTTGTGTGAGCTTTTTTCTCTATCATTGATTAATTCACCTTGACCTTTTTCTCTATAAATACAAACACAAAAGGCAAAAGAGGAGATTTTGTCAGTTTTTATCTAAAGTTTATAGCCAGTAATGGAAGTGGGTTTCATGAAACAAGGTACAAATTTAAGAGCAGGCATTATATGAGAGATGTAATAAGAAAGAAAAGTGTTTGGTTAAGATCTATTTTAGTCTAAAAATTTGAAAAAATAGAAAAAAAAAGAATTTTCAAAGTAATTTGTTGTGCTTTCAATCCACAAGACCTTAGTTTCCTCCAGAAATTTGTCAGTTTTGAGAAAAATTAATTTTCTAAGGTTTTAGAGGGGTTCTATTTACAATGTAATTATATGGACCACTTATGCATTTCGCCACTGCAAACGACTATCCCAACATGGATAGTAGCACTTTTCTGCTGATGATGCCATTTGTAGTGACGAAATGCATAAAAGCTTATCTTAATGATAATAAATATGTT
>VCCN01002910.1:4908393-4922067 GCA_006491835.1 Architeuthis dux
CTTGTTGAAGTTGTGATTGGTTATGTTGCGGTGGATCACAAGGGGAGGTATCACAAGGTATTTCGTATATACCTGCTTCGGGTGTGGTGTTTCTTTTGTGTGTTTTTTTAATTAGGTTGTGTATAGTGGTCGAAGTTTTAAAGACGATGTGCAATCCTAGGTGTTTCAATTGTTTGCCGAGCTCTGTTGTTTGTGGGTTGGTGGGGGAGGATGATGTGTCTCGTGTCGTTTGTGGTTGTGTGGTGTATTTTGTGTGCTTCCCTTTTGGCATTGTGGATAAAGGAGAGCGGGTAGTGAAGTTTTTTGAAGGTGGATTCTATATGTGTTAATTTCTGTTTGAGGTGTTGTGGGCAGCATATTCGGAAGGATTGTAGGTAGAAACCTATGATCATGCCGGATTTTGTTGTGGTGTGAGTAGAAATTTATGTGGTCGTCTTTGTTGGTGGGTTTGTGGTGTACGCTTAGTTGTAGGTCTGTGGGGTTTCTGTGTATGAGGATGTCGAGGAACAGAAGGGTGTTGTTGGATTCGACCTCGTGGGTGAAGTCTATGGTGAGTTCAACTAGGTTGAGTCTATCGGTTAGTTTGGGTAGATTGGTGTTGTGTGGGTATATTAGTAGGGCATCATCGATGTATACAAAGTAGTGTGCGTCTTTGGGCAGGATGTATTTGAAGGGGCCCGATTCCAGGGTTTCCAGGGGTAGGCATGCCAGTACTCCACTGAGGGGCGATCCCATCGGTAAGCCTGATGTTTGCTTGTAGAATTCGCTGTTGAATTCAAAATAGCATAGGTCCATGCAGAGTGCGCATATCTTGATGATTTTGTCTATGGGAAGGGGAAGGGTGGGTTTGGATTTTTTTAGAAGAGTGTGCAGTTTGTCTAGACATTTTTTTTTTTTTACTGGGTGGTTAGTGTATAGAGATTTGACATCTAGACTGGCTAAGGATTTGTCAGTCATGTCGCTGTTTTTGAGTTTGTTGATTAGGTCCCCCTAGTTTTTGAGGTGTGCAGGGCTGATTGTTCCTGGGGGGGTTAGTATTTGGGCTATGGCGTGTGCTATTTTGTGTGGGGCAATGTCTATGTTGGATATGATAGGTCTCATTGGTATGTCTGTTTTGTGTGTCTTGGTTAGTCCATATAGTTTGGGGATTCTAGGGTGGTGTTAGATGATTGTGGACCACATTTGGGTTTCATTTTTTATGATTTGTTTGTATGTTTTGCTGAATTTTTCTGTGGCATTGTTGATAGTTTGTATGCAGGTTTTGGTGTCCATGATTACGATTCCTCTGCTTTTATCAGATGGGGTGATTGTGATTTTTTCGTTGTTAGCTATTTTCTTGAGTGTCTTCTGTGTATGATGGTGTCGGTGTGTTGGTGGTGGCGGATATGATTCCTTCTATGTAGTCTTTGCTGAAGTCTGAGTCTGTGTGTCTGTGGTTTCTGGATATTATGCAACACATAACCACAACTAACACAAACAACACAACCACACACATCATCCTCCCCACCAACACACAAACAACAGAGCTCAGCAAACAATTGAAACACCTAGGATTGCACATCGCCTTTAAAACTTTCTCCACTATACACAACCTAATTAAAAAAAACATGCAAAAGAAACACCACACCCGAGGCGGGTATATACAAAATACCTTGTGATACCTTCCCCAAAATATACATTGGTGAAATATCCTAAACGCTCGAAAAACGCATATACGAACATGGATGGGCCCTAATACTGGACAACCGCAACATAACCAATCACAACTTCAACCTTAAACAAGACAGAATTGTTAAACACGTCTATGACAAAAAGACATGCTAAATCATTGAAGCCGCCATCATCGCAACCACCAACACCATCACACAAAGACCGGCTTCTACCACATGTCACCATAAATGGCACAGCTAATCGCACAAGAAAACCAATCGACACAAAGAAAAAAAAAATTCCAAACACAGATTGGCTAACACGACCCCTCCACACACGCACGCACGCGCACACACACACACACACACACAAACTCTCTCCTGCAACAAAGATCCTCCCCACACACACATAGGCCATACCATACAGTCTCACACACACCAACAGGCTGAAATCTGCACATGATCTTAACAACGCACACTCACTTATACAGGCTCACATCTTCACACAATATTAACAAACCACCAACACACACACACACACACTCTCTCTCACACCAAGATCCCCATACTCACTCACTCTCACACACACACACACACACACACACAAACAAGCTACACCCAAATATTCTCATACACACTCACAAGCCAACATTTTCCACAGATAATAACACACACAATATTCGGCAGAACACACATACAAAGGATACTTACAAATCATCAACACATTACACACCTCAAGCCACTCCATGGAATGTTCACCGCCGTCAAACACATTAAGGCCACGTACAGAACCCAACAACACACACACACGCACACAGACAGGGAAATTCTCCATTTAATCACAACCCCCGGTCAATACAGACATGAAAACTCGTTCTCTCTAATTTTCCTTTTGAAAACGACCTAATACGTCGAAACATGTTAAGGTATTAAATAAATTTCTTGCAAATCGTTCTGAGTCTCCACATTGTCTTTTTCCTAGCATCATTATGTCGGATAACCTTTTATACACCATATATATATATTTTTATTTTTATTTTATTTTATTTTATTTATATATTTATTTTATTATATATATTTATATTTATATTTATATTTATATATACCCCAAATACATTTTCAACTTTATTAAAATCTAATGAAAAGAAAAACTCTTAACTTTCGAACTTCTTACTTTATACTGATTTTGACATTAAATGACCCCTCGAGGGTTGTATGCCGCTAAACCAAACCAACTAAAAACTTAAATATAACACTAATTTGTTCTTAACTTAGATTCTAGAAATGTAATGCACGTTGAAGTGAATAAATAATAGCTCTTATATCAAAAACCCACTCATCTGTGTCCGGGGAATAAAAAGTATAATGTTTAGTTCCAGCAGAGTCATTCCCCCTGGCTGCACATCAGTCAATCCCTGATCCCTGAGGTGTTCCGAGGCAGAGCTCACAGATATTCTGATTCCCATCATGTTTTAAGGATACTATGCTAGTAATAAAAACAAAAGCTACCTAGTTAATAAGTTGCGATTTAATAACATCTTGGTGTTCTGCTAATTCAATCTGGAAAAAAAATGTTTTTATTTTTGATCTCAAATCAAACTTGCACTGTCTGTACGTGTCGACCTAATGGAACTAAATGATGACTGTTTAAGGTGGGGCTGATGTTGAGTAACTGGATATCCAGAGTAGGAGTCAAATATTCTGGTCAGTGGTTAACAATCCGTTCCCATAATGTATGTATGATTTAAAAAAAAAAGAAGATATTTGTTTATATTTATTTACCAAGTTATCACTAAGCTTAGTAGTAGTATCGCACAAAGCCAAATTACGTGCTGGATTTTAAAAATCATTTTTCCTGGAGTAAATTCTCTTGAAACTGAGTGTGTCATGTCATCGTCAAAGAAGGAACACTTCCTTCGTAGACGTATTGTGATCTTTAAGACTCTAATCTCCTTGCCAAAACCTTTGGAACCAATTCTCATCCAAATGCTTGGATGATGTTTCGAGCAATTTCGGTAGCTTTTCACGCAAGTTTTAACCATAAAGAAAAATCAAAGGAAAGTCCTTCATGTCCATTTTGTTCATAGACTCCAACCTGTAAAGAGTAGATTGTTGGAAAATCACGACCACTTCTAAATTAAAAATTACTCTATAAAATGATATCAACACCAGACTTGTCGTAAACTGTACTGTTTGTATTTTTAATATAAATATCAATGTTAGAAAAAATGGGATTACTTTCTGGACAACCTAATAAATACTTCATCACCATTATCACTATCATCACCACAACATTTTTTTTTTTTTTTTTTTTTTTTTTTTTTAAATTTATTTACCTTAGCTTGTATGGCACAAGACCAAATGAGAGTAGGAAGATTGTATTGCGTCAATCTTCCAAGTGGGGAAGGCCTGCCTTGCTTGAGATCCTGGCTTTTACTTAAGAAAAATTGTAAAAATCGAATTTCATTTTAGGTCCTATATTTGTTTATTTATGTTTGCTTTTGTGAATTAATAAAATAGAACTATTTTCTTAATTGCTTGGAAGAATTAACATTCTTGGACCAACTGAAGACTGTGTGTGTGTGTGGAATATTTTGCATCAAATAGTGAAAGGCACAAATACCAAACATTCTACAAGTTTTCAAATGGTTCTTCGGACGATTGAACTCCTTCTTGTTCAAGTTGTTCTCTTGTTAATCACTGCTACCCACACCACTCATTTATTGCGGATTTAGGTTATTCATGTGTTCTGACATTTATATGTATCTTATCTACGTATCCGGACTTTGCCCAACCCTACATGATGAAATATGGTAAACAAAAAAACAAGACTTTGAGAAACCTAGACCAAAAATTGTACCCAAATTCTGCTTAAAATCTTTCCAGGCACCTAGGAAAGTATAAATGGAATTATTTTTATGTGGAAGGTAATGATAAACTTTCTAATTTTATTCACTTGTTTTATTTTATTAAATAACTCTGTAGAACTATTAATCACTGCTACCCACAACACTGGTTTATTGCTGGGTTTAGGTTATTCATGTGTTCTGACATTTATATGTAACTATCTATGTATCCGGACCCCGCCCAGATCTAACCGTTCATAGTAGAAACTTGAATTTCTGCACACACACACTCCCCTCAATGAGTAGAGAAAATGTTTTTTGTTTTTTGAAAATTCCCTTCCAAAATAGGTTTTTAGTAATGTAAGTTTATGCTAAATTGGTCATGAGTTTGTGCTCGCTTGTTTTTTGAAAATTCAGACATAGCCCAACAAAAGGCAAGAGAAGTAACTTATTCATTGATCACCCCTTTTTCCAGCTTTTCAATTTATCACCTCTCCCAACACAGTATATATGGGTGGCAGTGATTCATAATTTCCTCTGGAATGCTAGCCTTTATGATTTTTACTGTCTAGCAGAACCGTTTCTCCTTGCAGAAATAGCTTCACTTTTGGTTTTTGGTTGTGATGGTCTGTCTAATTATAGGTCATTGGATCGACCACTTTGTACTAATTGGCAAGAAAATAGTTTTCTCCCTTCTGTCCCCCTCCCACTGTTTGTTACCTCCTGCTCTTTTCTCTCTTCCAACTTTTCTTTCTATTCACTTGTTCTCTTTCACCCTCATGGATTTTGTATTGTTTCTCCCCTCCGCCTACTTCCTTCCTCACCAAAACACGCAGAGATCTCATTAGCTCTTCCTCTTTTGTTTATGTAATTGTCAGGTGTGATAATGTAGTTGGGTATCAGCGATATAATGGCTGCCAAAATTGATTCAAAATGCTGATTCGGTGAATGAGCAACTTGACTAAATTATTTTAAGATACTGATGTGCATAACAAAACAATTGTTTTTCATTTTGCAGAAAAGTATATTTTTTGCAAACGTAAATTCATTTCTGAAATGAAAGTAGTCATATCATGTTAAAAAAAAATGTCTTCTTTGGTTTAAGACAGGGCGACCCTCTGCGGGCCGGATCGCTTATTAATGAGTGATGCTAGGCCAGATATACTTGTATAAAAAATATCAAAATATGGGAATGATCCATTTAAATACATTAGTCATATTTTGCCTCAAATCAATGAATAACCCATGCTATGGAATCATTTGTGCTTAACCAAAAATACACATTAGTAATCAAAGAACTCAATTGTCACAATTCATTTCAATCAAGTTACCTTTTGAATCTATAATAAAGACACAAAGAATCTTTAAAACATAAAAGTAAACATAGTATCCCAATATGTGCTGGCTGACTGGTCAAAATCTCTTTGTGGGCCGGACCTGGCCCGCGGGCTGTAGGTTGCTTACCCCTGGTTTACTTTTTGATTTGTCTCTTTGCATCTGACAAAACTTTGTTCACTAAATGAGAGTGGTACTATTTCAGCAGATAAGAAATTATAGTAATAATTTCCGCTACAATCAACAATCAATGTCACTAAAAAATGAATGAAAATCAGTTCACAAATATTAACAATGTTTGGGAGGTAACTGTAAACAATTCCTGGATTCGCCCCAATATTTAAGCACTTCATCCGTAGCCCATTGCCCACCCTTTCACAAAATTTCATTGAAATTCATTAAGTACTTTTGGGGATGTGGTGTGGACATATAGCTACGATGCAGAGGTAACTGTATGTGGATTCACCCCAAAATTCAATCACTTCTGTAACCCATTGCCCACCCTTCCACAAAATTTAATTGAAATTCATTGAGAACCTATGGAGATATCGTATGGACAGACTGACCGGAGTACACTGGGTAATACATAAACAAAATCTCAACAAATATTTCAAAGTTATAATATTTAGTTGGCGTAAAAAAATCAGCAGCAGCAGTTTAATCTGAGTTGATTTGTGTACTAGAGATTGGTTACTTGTTTTCATTACCAACCCACTTCCACTTGGTTGTAAACCATTTCAAGCAGTGGAGAAGGTAGAAAGGTCATTTAAGGCAATGTGCTGCATGGAATGAAATGAATTAACACTAAAGCATTTTATATGCAAAGTACAATTAATACAAGTTGAAAAAGGTTTCATAGACAAAATCAAGAAGATTGTGTGTGAATTGATCCATATGATGAAAAGGATAATAATAGGCATGTATTTTTATACAATTACTAGCAGGAATACCTGGTGTTGCCTGGGGAAAATCAAATATAACACAGGAAAAAATACGATCTTTAAATTATTTCTTCTAACAATACAAATAAAAAAAGATTATTTATGCATGAAAAAGTAGCTGTTACTAAAAGAATAATCTGCACAAAACAGAACAAATAATGTAGTCCCTTAGTTTGGCAGGGCTTCTGGGTACACAACATTACTGCTTCTTCCATTGGGGGCCAATATCAAAAGGTTGTTCAGGGATCTAACCTATAGAGCTGGCCATGGGAAAAGTCAGGTTGAGACCAGTGATCTTGAGAGATTGTCCTTGTGCCTTATAATTTTAGAATTTTTGTCTGTGCAACCCAGAAAAATGTTTTCAATATTTTACAACCCAAACAGTTTTTTTGTTGTTTTTTTTAAATTAAACATTTTTTAAATTTTTTTTAGCCCTTTAAGTTCTTTCATTTGGCTGAAAAAAAGCTGTTTTAATCCAAATTTGACCTTCCAATGAACTTGGAGGTCAGTACCACCTATCTTGTTTTTTTCTGCCCAAGTAAATGCACATACTAATTTGCCTCCAAGAATGTAATTTCTTTGGCTACAATATGGCTGGAGAACAAAAGCTATTTTAATCCCAAATTGACCTCTGCCGACCTCCAATGACCTTTGAGTTCAGTACAACATATCCTATCAAATTTGATCTTTTCTGCCCTACAATTTGTTGGGTTAGAAACATTTTTGTGCTTAATATGAAACTCAATATTTCTTGCTTTGCTAGTAAAATGTTTGGATCTATTTGCTCCTTTGATTTCCGCCAAGTGATCGAGAAATACAGTTTGTGCTAAAGTGGGCCTCGTTCTATAAATACCAACATAATCAAACAAACATGGTTTGATTAGAAAAGTGGATTGATCACTCAAAAATCTAATCTTTTATTCCACGCCACAGTCTAGTGATGCTACCTACCACAAATTACCTTTGTGGTTGAAAAAGAAAACATGATTTTAAACCAATACTACTTTTTCTTTTTTTTTTCCCTGTTGGAGGTGTACCGGCGAACCCAGTTCGAATTTTGATCAAGGCTGCTTGCGTTCAGTTCACGCTAATGCCCTTGGGGAAAGACACAAATCCACTTCTCTCTCCCATCTATAGGTTAGTAGAAGGGCAGTTGGAGCCTTGTAAGACAGTGCAACTAAGAAAAGATTACGCAGACAGAAAAAACCTACTTGGGCATACTGGGCTCTTTAGTCTTGTTTGGCAACTAGTTTAGGAGAGACAACTCTGATTCCAAACCAGGAGTAGAGCCCTTAAGGCAGACTGGTGGTAAACTATACCTCTTTTCTGGCAACTCCTGCAGCTAAAAGGGCTGCCAGTTGAGATATCTCATTGTACCATTTGTGTTTTAAATTGAGGCTAATACTTGTAAAATCTCCAATCATGTGGCATAAATACCTATATCATCTCCTTATATAATACACCAAGTGTATGTCTATATTCTTTGTCTGTAATATCCCAAGAGAAATAACTTTCATAATTTCAAGCAAGAGTTAGAAGACTATTTCCTTATTTGTAAGAGAAAGATGATTGTAGGCAATAATATTTGAATTGTGTGAAAATTTCTCAATTAGCTTCACGCCCTCCCTTATATATTCTAAGCTTTTACATAATTGCAATTGCAAAATTACTTAAATATTTCCATTTTTTTTTTTATGGCAAGGGTAAACTAGTTTTACATATAAATAATCTTTGTATGATTAAAACTCTTCTAAGATACTTATTATTGGTTGGTTTTAACATAGAAATCTTATTTCTGAGTTGGGGGGAGGTGGATTCATGCCTTTCCCAAGGGCATTAAAATATTTGGACCATGTTCCCATCAAGCACCCTAAATCTGTGCAAATCTAAAAGCATGCTTTTTTCCTTGACACCGGTGACGTCACTGAAACCTCAGCAGCGTTAGTTACCAAGTTAAACTAACAAAGAATAGTTGGATTGAAAGCACAAACAGATACTTAGATTAAAAGCACAAACAATAGGTTTTAATTTTTTCAGAACAAAAAAACAACACGGAAGATCTGACGTGGTTTGAACTCGCGTCATAGGAGTTGGCAGTCAGATACGCTAACGATTACACTAAGAATACAACTATTGACTGATAGTAAAATTTAAACTCTAATAACCACAAATAAGCAATAAGCACAAAAAGATACTTAGAGTGAATTTTGAAAGCACCAAAAAAGTCTCTTAGTAACTTCGAAAGTTTGTTTGTTTAAAGAAAAAAACTATAAACAACCTATTTTTTATCAAATAACATTTGCATAAAACAAAATGGCCACCAGCACACACATCCAGAATTTTGTATCTCATCTCCCAATTGACATATCTGAGTACTTTAAAAGACTAAATCATGGTTTTCAAACTTAAAATTAATTCATAGGTATTCCAGCATTTTACAAGGAAATTTCAAGTATACTTTATAGGCCAAAGTCTATGGATTTGCAATTAATTCATGATAGTTACAGTTATGCGTCACAATTCTGCATAAGTATATTAATAGACCTCTGGAGGCTCAATACGTTAGTAGAGTGAATATTGTAGAAAAATATTTATTGGTTCATTACAACCTGTACAGTTGGTTTTTTTATCAAATAATAAAAAGTTTTTAGTTTTTAATTTTTTGGGAAGAATGTCGCTTAATAACTTTGAAAGTTTGTTAGTTTAAAAAAGAAAAAAAACTAAATGATTTATCAAATAAATAGTTTTTAATGTTTTCGGAAGAAAATATCTTAGTAACTTCGAAACAACTTAACATTTCAGAGACAGACTAGCAACACCAGTTCAGGCGAGTATTTTCTACTTTCAATCTCTATTTTCAATATCAACACGCGGACTTTGTTTAACTTGGTAACTAACACTGCTGACCTTTCAGTGACGTCACCGGTGTCAAGGAAAAAGCATGCTTTTAGATTTGCAAAGATTTAGGGTGCTCGATGGACACATGGTCCAAATATTTGTTCTTATCCGATTATTAAAGTTTGATCTGTGGCTGAACGTTTTCTTCTCTACTTGGGCACATTAGATTCTGTATTCAAAATATCTTGATCTTCTGAGTGGGGAGTCTGGTCATCGTTGTCGTGGCTATCCCTTGAGGATGATGGTCTACATTATACAGAATGAAGACGCTGTGCAAGGGAAACCAAGATGATTTGAAGCTGATAGATCTGTTATATTGACTTTTAAAAGCTGCTAATTGTTGTTCGTTTTTTTTTTATTTCTGGAATTTGGTAGGAGATAGCTAACTCTGTCTCTGTAAAACTAAGCCAGGAACAAAAATATTGTGATGTTGTTGGCTTTGGTTTAAACCGATCTAAAGTGTTCCATTTCTGATTGCTGATAAAGCCAGTACAGGACAGACTTGTCTTGCTGCAGCAGCTACAGGGGGAGGTTTGAGAAGTAGGATAAGGATGAATTTCTAGTGAAATTTGAGTTTTACAGCTCTGTCTCTTCTCAACATTGGTTTTGCAGTTTTTTTCCAGAAGAGAAATATAGCCTGGAAGTAATGTAATGTAATGTAACGTAATATAATGTATCCTGTAAACCAGATCAGGGCCATTGGGACATCCCAGATGATTTCATCATGGGTGTGTCAAGGGCAAAATAGCCTGACAGAACCCAGAATTGTCAGTCTCCTAGACTGGTTGCCAACTATGGCTAGAGAGCCCAGTCTGCCCTACTATTTGGCCATAGCTTGGGAAGAGAGAGGAGATGGATTCATAACTTTCCCAAGTGATCACAAATTATCTCAGCCAGCGTTTGAAATTGGCTTGCTGAGTCCATTCTCTTGGCCACCCCGCACCTATATTTTCCTGTCAGCAGCTCCTGTTGTCTACTGGTGGTAGTCAATGCTACAGAAGGTGAATGTCTTTTTTAAGGAGTCCTTGTACCTCTTCTATGGCAGTCCTGTGTCACTGACCCATTGACAGTTCACCGAAGAGGAAAACCTTTGATAAAAGACAAACTTCCATTCTCAACATGTGACCAACCAAGTGTAGGTGTATCTTGTGGAGCATGGTCTCTATGCTTACTTTTGCAAACTCAAGGACTTTGCATTTAGTAATGGAGTCACCCCAGTGCACACTGAGAATGGTGTGACGACAGCACTGATGGAAGCATTCAAGGTCTTGTGATAGTTTTGCTTCTTTCAAGTTTTACACTCTGTAAACAAAGGATTGATTTGATTCTGCTGTTTAACCATTCCAAGACTAACCTATTAAGGTTTTTAATGCCTGAATTAAAATCTCCTAGTAGACTTCTAAAAGAGATCTATGGGATATGTATATCCCAACAGTCATAGGAACCTCAGGATGTGTATGTCACAGTAGTCATAGAAACCTTGGAATATGTATGTCACAGAAGTCTTGAAAGGATTAAGTTACTACAGCAACAGTGGTTAAATTTTTGATTTAGATGAGGCTGTTAGAAAAAAACTGGGATCTTGTCACTATACACCTACCCACTGTACTGTTCGGGACAATCTAGTGTTGCCTGTGCCCTATTTAAAGCTAGTCACTTGACATATTTGATGGAAAACAACCTAAAATTATCCTTAAGGGCAGCCCACCATTTATTTCCTGTAACCGCCTCTTTTCTGAATGTTTAATTACCTGTGCTGAAAGTCACTGTCCAGCACGGATGCATTTAACTTCCAGTTAGCAGCCATTTTAACTGTACTTTCATTTGTACCACTACCATTTCATGATCCAAATAGCCTAACCAGTGAAAAGTTGGGCATTCTAAGAGATTTAGGTCGACAAGGGTAACTAACACTCTATTCAAATAGCTGACGGTATCGGTAGAAGGCCAGTTATTCACCCATTGGGGGTGTGAATGGTGTAACAGTTAACGGAGCGGACAATGGAATCAGCGAGCCAAGTTCAAACTCTGGTTGAGGCTGTTTATATTCACTTCGCACTAATGCCCTTGGGAAAGGCATGAATCCATCTCTTCTCCCCTTAGCTAGGGGTAGAAATAGCAGAGCAGACTAGGCTCTCTAGCCTTGGGAAGGCTACCAGTCTAGGAAAAGGACATCTCTGATCCCAAACCAGGGAGTGGAGCCCCCTTAAGATGGTTGGATGCCAACTTTGACGTCTTTCTGGCAGCTACTGCAGACAAGCTGATGCCAAACATATCTCACTCTGCTTTCCTTTGGACTACATCAGCAAGGCAGAGAGAGGGATTCTGTTGACTGGACATCCCAGGATCTTCATACACTTTACCCAGGCTTGCACCCTAGAGAAGTCACCATTTTCATTTCATTGTCTATCGAGACAAAGGGAGCCCTTCTATTCACCCATGTCCACGTCTCCGTTTAGATGATTGATCGAATACCTATGAATGGGCCCAAACTCTGTGATCAGATCCAGGGGCGGATTAACATTTTCTGGGCTTAGGCTTAGTATGTATGACCAAGTCCTTTCCCCAGGTTCTCGACCTGGGGGTCTGCAGACCCTGGGTTCCCAAATTAACATGAGTTTTTCATGGCATGGCCAAAAGAATAAATGAAGAGGGTTTATTTTGAATTCGGACCGATGAAACTGAAGCTTGCCTTTGTTCCGTGTTCATTCACTGGTCCTTAAATCTGTTTCTTAATATGACACCAGTCTACAGTCTTTCATTTTTCTTTTTTTTTCCCCCCTTTTCTGTTTCCTTCCCATTTCTTCAACTTCCCTTCTTTTTCGTACTGATCTTATTCTTTCTTACTTCCCTTTTGTTTTTCTTACTTTCTTTCTCTTTTTTTCTTTCTTTTTTCTTTCTCTTCTCTTTTTTCTCTTTTTTCTTCTTTCTCTTCTCTTTTTTTCTTCTTTCTCTTCTTTCTCTTTTTTTTCTTTCTCTTTTTTCTTTCTTTCTCTTTTTTTTCTTTTTTTTTCTTTTTTTTTTTCTTTCTCTTTTTTTTTCTTTCTCTTTTTTTTTCTTTCTCTTTTTTTTTCTTTCTCTTTTTTTTTCTTTCTCTTTTTTTCTCTCTTTTTTTCTCTTTCTTTCTCTTCTCTCTTTTTTTCTCTTTCTTTCTCTTCTCTCTTTTTTTCTTTCTTTCTCTTTTTTTTGTCCGTCTCTACGTCTTCCTTTCCTTCTTCAATTCTCCCTGCTGGCCCCTTCTTCTTTCTGAGCCAGGGTGGGGCGATTTTAATTTACCCAGGATATAGCAATTAACAGATTGTATACATCATTTTTCAACTTCAGAATGTAACCCTACATAATGCATTGTTTTCTATGAATAATTATACATCATTTTATGAACTCCCGCTTTACGAACTATCATTAGGAACAGATTAGTTTGTGAAGGTGAGGTATATCTGTAAATACTTTTGTTTTTTTTTAAAACTTTTTTTGGCGGGCCCCTAAGACTGCTGGGCCTTAGGCTTCAGCTTATCGAGCCTATAGGGATATCCGCTACTGATAGGTTCCATTAAGCTTTAATTGAATCGATTATCCCTCCTAGCTTCTGGCCTCCTGTCTAACTTGGGATCAAGGATGGCATTCCAATCCCTTATTACCACTAGTCTCTTAGTAGCTATCAGGAAAGGCTCTAACTGCTGAAAAAATGGAACAACATTCATGGAGCTCATTACGTGCATAAACCACAATGCCCTGCTTTTCACAGCAACATTGGCCACAATCAGCTTGCCCACTGCACTGATGTGCACAAGATCGACTCTGATCTCTAGGGCATGCTTAACTAACAAGGAATCTCCTTGGGAACATTGGTCTCCGTATGCTGAACAAACAACAAAGCCATCAGCTAGCACACAACTATTGATATCATAAACAAAGTGAGTCTCCTGAACAGTGGGTAGTGAAGGAGACAAGGTGGGGGGTGGGGGTCCTAAATGAAACCAACACACGTATAACTGGGGTTTAAAT
>VCCN01002910.1:4958572-4969964 GCA_006491835.1 Architeuthis dux
CTGGTATAGATTAATCAGGCCCTGAACACGACTCCGTTTTGAGCCATGGAACACTTTTTGCTCTTCACCCAAATTCCAAATTCCTCCCCTTATATATTTAAATTGCCCCCAGATTGGTATAAACAGAAAAAAATGAGTTGGTAGAAGTGAAAACTGTTTAAAACGTGTAATGTTTAAATGAAAAATCAGATTTAGAAAGAACAAAATTATCTGAGTTGTTTATTTTTCATGTGTGTTTGATTTAATTTTTGTACTTTCCTATTTGTTTTTTAGTGCGGCAGCGAGAACTAGCACGGAAGGCCCAAAGCTTGACAATCGATCAACAGCCGAAACGATCCTTTTTGTCAAGAACCAGGTAAAGACATTACTTGGGAATTTTGTTTTGTGACTATAAATTTAAACATACAACATAATCCATGCAGCAATGATAGCGATTCATTTTTGTGATAAAAACAACTAAAAATTAACATGACGGTAAAAAGTAGTAAAAAATTAATGATATTGGGTTACAATGCTTCATCTAATAATAAAACTAAAACTAAAACTAAATAATAAAAATTGCTTTAATAATACTACTAGTACTTGAACATAAACAACTTCCCTCTGGCGGGAGGGACGTGAGTTCGAATCTCATCAGAAGCTTACTCTTTATTTCTGATCCGCGCTGTTTGCTTGCTGCCGCAAAGTGACAGCCTAAGTTGAAGTTGTGATTAAAACAACTTTAAAATTAAGATGACGGTAAATACTAGTCAAAATTGATTCAATGGGTTATAATGCATCATCTAAAAACAAAGTAGTTTTCATTTTATTGATGAATTGGCATTAAGTCCCAACCGTACTCAACCCAAATATGACTGGAATCAGTTTTCTTGAGCGTGACACCATTTTGACAATGCAGAATTGTGATGCTTTAATATTACTAGTAGTATAACTAGTGTACGTAAAAACAATAACAAATACGTTGGGGAAGGATGCAGTATGTGTTTAAGCGTTAGATTTGATCTTCCAGCCGTAAAAGCTCTAGTAGCTCAATCAGTAGAGCAGTGCCGTACATAGGCAGTTTCCTGAAGTAAAAGTTTAGCCTAGAGCTTATTCTTTATTTCTGATCTGCGCTGTTTAGTCCCTGCTGTAGACTGATGTAGTGTCTTCCAGCCGTCTCCCAGCTCGTGGGAGTCTCACTGAAAGGGAAAAGGATGAAGCAAAAGGGACAAAGGCGAATGTGATGTTGACTGATCGCCGTCAGCGAAAGAACTGAACCGTCCTTCGCTTCCGAACGGTCTGTTTATTTCCCCCCGGTTTGCCTCGCGCATGACCGGGGACTCACTTCCGTTTCATGGGTTTGTGGCAAGGGAGGTAACTCGTGGTATTTGCTCCCTTGCGCAGCCTGGCAGGACATCACAACTGACAGTCTGTAAGTTCTGAAAAAAAGAGAAAAAAAAATTCAAGATGAAAGAAAATACTAGTCAAAAATTAGTAATGGTTGGCAATGCTTCATCAAATAAAAAATGAAATCAGGATAAGAATACATCTGTTTGTGAATTAAACAATTTAAACAAGCTGCCCTGATTTTATGCCGGGGATGTGTTCCTAGAGGCAGTGTAAAAAAAAATTAGTGCAATATCAATCCATGCGTTCCAAGCGTCCAAAAATATATAAACAAATACTGCTTATAATCACTATTAAATCACAAAATATCACTTGAAGTTGCTAAATAACACTTCTAATTAGTCAATGAATAACCACTTCACTAGTTATTGTATACTAGGGGAGTGCCCGTTCCCAAGGTCCATGTTGCTGGATTAAAGAGGTACATAGATTCTTGATGTTCTAAGAAACAAAATACATTACAGATATACCTGGAATAATGCGGTTAATTCGTTCCAAAATTTTCCATACTGTTCAAAACAGCACTGTTCAAGGTCTTATAATTTAATGTGCTTTTTTCAGCTTATACTTAGTTATATTAATTTATACAGCAATACTGTAACCGTACTACATCAAAACCCACACTAATCAGAACTGCACTATTCAAGGTATTCCTTGTTTTTCTTTACAGATTATCTGTGCCTTCAAAAAATGACAGTGGTCAGCTTAGCCAAGACCAACAACCTTTGGTTGCAATTATGTCCGACGATAGGTAATGGTTGTTTTTATTTTTGCTTTTTTGATTTAACCCTTTCAAGATTAACCTATTAAGGTGCTTAATGCCTGAATTTTTAAAAGGGTATTAAAAAAGCCAAAAACGTTAATTTTGAGTTAAAGAAAACTGTTCATTTATTAAATAAAAGCTTTTTCCATGTTTTGAAGAAGCAAAATCATGGTGGGATACATTTGTCCCATTAGACATTTATCCCAGGACAGATGAAAAACACGGCATTAACAGATCACTTCACCTCCATTTTTTTTTTTTTTTTTTTTTTTTTTTTTTTTTTTTTTCCTGTCCAGTCATGTAATGGAAACTAATTTCTGCATAGGTACATATTATGATGATAAACAAATACTGTAAAAGCTGGGAAAATCACATTTACTTTATTTTTTTGTGATACCTATGTCCCAGTAGACTTCTAAAAGAGATCTACGGTCTGTATATATCCCAGCAGTCATAGAAACCCCACAATATAGTTTATGAATAAGTTCACAGTAATTATAAATTTTAAAAAAATCATAAGTGCCTGAATAGTAACAATACAATAAATCTAGCCATTTTCAATGTTTTTAATTACAGTAGTGAAGACGACGACTTCACTGCCCACCTGTCGAAAACTGCACACCGAGAGATTACTGAGCAACTAATCAAAGATGGCTACAATCTTGACCTTGAACCTGACGATGAGGATCTTGATCTAATCCCACCACGCCCCATGAATGAGCGATGTATCTGTTGCCAACTGCATTCCAATTGTGCTCTGCAATGAAGTAGGTTTGACCCCACCTGACAATGTTGTCTCCCGTTTTTTTTTGTCTGGTCTTCCTTTCCTTTTATTTTGGGTGTTGCGTCCAGTCGGGAAACTGGACCTGAACATGTGTGGAACGCAGTGTTCGGATTTTCCCCAGGAGTGGAAAAAAAAAATGTAGGAAACAATTAAATACATGCACGCACACACCTACACATTTACTTATATATACCAATTTCTCCATTAACGTTGTTTCATTCAACGTAGTTTCGTTATATTGTCGTTGAGAAAAAAAGATAAATATACGATGATATAAAATATTGTAGGTAAAATTGCGAATTAAGTAATTTGTTAGTCGCAAAATTCCTACACTACAATACATTAAATTAAACCCCTATTTATATAATTGTCTATGGTAAAATCGGTTTCACTTAACATTGTTTCACTTAAAGCCGTGGTTTTCAGGAACCTAACCACAACATTAATAGAGGAGTTGGTGTACATATGTTAAATATGCATGAATAAAAATGCCCTCACACATTTATGTACTGTATTTACACGTGTATAATGCGAGAGACAATCTGTGAATTTGGATCAAGTTGTTGAGAGAGAAATGGCTTTGTGCTTTTTATTTTTTTTCAAAAACTATAGAAACTGTCTGAACATTTTGTGTAGTGGCAATTGCGGGTAGGGTAGGGGGTGTAAAGTCTAAGGTGAGAGATAAGGGTACAGAGATCGCATTGCACCCGAGTAAATACTGTATACAACTTTGTGTAAACACACATACAGTCATATAAACATTTGCACTCCAACTCCATTGAACAAAAATGTCTTTCAAACATTCAATTTGAATATTTTGTAGGGGAGGGGGGAAAATCCAAGAGTTCCATGTGTCCAAATCAAGACACTAAGACGAACAAAACAAAATGAAAGAGTTTTTATTATTTTGTGCAGGAGTTCCACAGAAAAGGAGAAGTCTTGCCATTTAAATCTTCAATTCTAGTCAAAAAACACAGCAGTGTGCCTGTCTCATGCCAGGGTTACTAGATTGGGCTAAAATTAGAGATAATCTAAACTTTATCTCCGAGACTTACCCAACACAGACATTGGAATAGTGTCAAAATTGAGTACGGGCCCACCTCAAGAGGCTGGTATTGAACCTCTGCCTCCAGACTCGCTCGATTTCCAAATTCGACGCTATTCCAATGCCTGTGTTGGATAAATCCCAGAGATAAAACTCTGATTATCTCCCCTTGTAGCTCAATCTGGCAACTCTGTCTCAAGCATTTCAAACAGTCTTTAAAGTGATTCCACTCCCCATTGAATTTATTTTTTCATTTCATGTCCTGCCCCATCCAAAAGAATCCTGTCTTCTTTCAATGCTATTTCTGTCGCTGTTCTGCTGATTGCCAAAATATTTTTATTTTTAATTTTTATTTTGTTTATTCTTTTATGTTTGATCTTGATATTTTTATTTTGTCTGCAATGAATTTTTAGAATTCCCTTTGGAGTTTGCGAGAATATACCTTATTTATTTAAAAATACAGGGTGTCTATAAAGTCTGTCTATTTTATTACACTGCTTAAACAAAAATAGAGAGAGACTTTATAGACATCCTGTATAACAGTATTTTTATCTAAGCATTATCTCCTCTTATTTTCCTTTTTGATAATGTTGCAGTATTCTTACATTGAGATTTTTTTTTCTCTGTATTGAGAGAAGAATTTCAGACTCAACCCAAAGTTGAAGTTCACCTTTATATTTTTTATCTGAATTTCTGAGATGAAGATTTAAATCTTGGCCGATTTAGTTTTCCCCCCCCATCCTAAACTGAAATTTTAGCCTTTTTGATTGACATGTCTCCACTCTATATTTTTACAAAAATGAATACAATTGATCTTTGTGTTCTTTAAATACTTTAATACGGTGGTTCCCAACCATTTCTTTACCAAGGACCCCTTTTTTTTCAAATGAATTTTCCTACGGACCACAGGCTTTTGAAAGGTCTGCTTACTCCACAGGCCCCAGGCTTTTGAAAGGTCTGCTTATTCAACAAGCTCACATCCCCCCAGTAATACCTTTTGTGAACTCCAGGTTGGGAATCACTGCTTTAATACATGGCTTTCTCTTATCCAATGCCTACTTTTCCAATATCATATTCTCTTCTACAACTGCCATTCTCAATGGGGGCCTTGACAGAAGTTTTAATAGCAAATGTTGTCAGTAACTCTTACCTTAATTCTTGGCTTTCGCATTTGCTTCCATCTAGAGTATTTACAGTATATATTGTTTTGATTGGTTGTCAATAATACCTATAAAAAAACTGTCTGATACCCAAAACTAAATAAATAAAATAATAATTTTTTTTATTTTTTTTTTTAAAGGGATGAAAATAGAATTACAGGCCAGTGATATGATTGTATTAACACTGGGAAAAAGTTGATTGGTGTTGAACATTAGGAAAATGAAAATTGTTGGATTTTTATATCCCGTCAGAATGTTTCAGAGATTTTACAAGGTCTTTCCGGAAAGTATCCAGATTCTTTTGATTTAATATTAAGAATTAAGACACTTTGGTGATGGGATGTTTGGCCAAAAACCCAAGACGTGAAGAATGGGCAGGCTCAAGTCATTGTGAATGTGACAATTACACAGGATTACTCAATGGTGCCTTGCTGCCGGCTGAGTAACTCCATGGGAGAGTCTGTTCACACATGCGCAGTAAGGTCCCCTGTGCCTGGTTGCCAAGTTACATCTAGGCAGCGCAACCGGTTCTCTAGATATTCAAAATGGCTGGATATTTTCCGGACAGACCTCGTATTTGTTTTGAAGGCTGGGTTAGATTCTTTGGTTGTGTTACATCCCCAGTTGAAGGAAAATTTGTATTATGGTTATTCAAATATTTTATGCATGTACAGATGTACATCATTGTTATGAAATAATTATTCCCGTATTAAATCAATTTGAAAGAAAACAAAAAACCTTGTTGAAATTCTGTGATCAGTAGTGTCCTTTTTGCTGTAGTCTGCAGCCCCCCCCCCACTCTCCAAAATTTCTCTGTCCTTTTAGTATGTCTTCCAGGCAAGAAATGTGCAGTATTATTGATTAGTCATATGTTGACTTACGTCCAATCGCAGCTACATCAGAGCTAAGGGCTTAATAAAAAATTTTAAATTGGAAAAAAAAATAAAGCACACTACTGTATAACATTTTTCTAGTCTCGATAGCATTTGAAATATCAGCATCCAGCATGAAATCACATTTCATGCAGCCTTTTGTTTGTGTGTATCTCGTTGGCTAAGATCTTAAAATAAATAGTGTTTCATGGTCTCTAACCCCACCCAAAGCAAACCTATGGCAGAATCAAAAAAGAAAAGGTGTGTCGCTAATTCAGAAGACGAGTATTTACATTTTATTAACTCTGGTATTTAGTCATGTGTATGTAGAGGTTTAGGTAAATATGTGTGTGTCATGGTATCTTATGTTGTGTAGTACGTATATTTCAATTCACCCAAAATGGTTTGCCCTGTTCGAGTTACGCCTGGGTTACGTTCTGGTAATACATTTGTAAGTTGGCGCATGGCTGTATTTAAAATTTAATTTGAAAAATGAAATCTTTTTTAAAAAGTAAATATTTTTGGATGATTTAAAAAAAAAAAAGAAACCCACTTATTTTTTCTAGAATGTCTTCCTTAGTATACAATGGATTCTGCTTAAGCAGAACAGATTGGGACCACCAAGTTTAGTCCCTATTAGCAATCGTTCCTTTTAAACAGAGTTGCATAAAAAGAGCAAAATATTACATACGTTTGATTCTGTTGCACAATTGGTCCCACTGAGCTGCTATTCCTTGTAACCGATGTTCCATCTAAGCGGAATCCACTGTATCTTTACATTCAATCAAATTGTTTATTAAACTCATCTTGTACCAATTCTGGACCCTCTTGTCTCCTGAACTGCACCAATTTTTTAAAACATGTAATTGATAGAAAAATACAATCGTAAAGTTGGTCATTGTGATATTAATAGCATCATGCAGTTGCTCTATATTCTGAAAATTGTTATCATACCATTTTTCTTGGTAAGAATGATTAATTTTTTTTTTTTTTTTTTTTTTTTTTTTTTTTTTTTTTTTTTTTTTCCTCCATCATCTCTACTTGCCTTGGAAATATTTGGTATTCATAAAAAAAAAAATATTATATTAGGCTATAAAAAGAAACCTGTTTGTTTTAATCTTTGTTGATGGTTTGTTTCAGCATTGCCAGAAGGGGAGCGATAATTTGAATGCCTGTGTTGGGTATGTCTCTGGGATAAGGCTAGGATTATCTCACCTTCTGGCCACCCTGGTTTGTTTATAACTTGTTGATATCTTAAATTACACGACCTACAAGATTCACTTTCAAGACTAACCCCATTAAGCTGCTTAATGCCTGAATTAAAATGTCCCAGTAAAAAAAGGGATCTACGGGACATATATATCCCAGCAATCATAGAAACTTTGAGATGCATCCAGGAGTCTCGTAAATAAATAAAAATTGTTTTAACTATTTTAACAACTGTGTTATAAATGGTCTCTGAACAGCGAGTTTTTTTTAATTTTATTTTATTTCAATATTGTTTAACTATTCTGTGGAAATGTGGCTTGTGCACTTTTTGCAAACATACCACTTTCATATTTCAGATTTTCTACAGCTATAAGTTTGTTTTTTTTGCCATTGAAAGGACTGACCTTTTGCCCTCATTTTTGTGGTTATTTAGAATGGAACTCATGGTTACCAATCCACTTCCACAGGGTGGCTCAAAATAAGCTGACCATTTTGATTCTTTCGGCCCACTGTTTTTGTGTGTGTTTGAGTTTTTTTTTTTTGTTTCTTTTTTTTTTACTGTGAGAAGTTTTAATAGCATTGTGTTACACTTGCCTTAATTCCTGACCACTAACAATTCTTTTCATTCATTTTGGTATAAGCAGTTTCCACGACTTTTGCTGTTTAAAAAAAAACAAACACACACACAATAGTGGTCTGAAAGAATCGAAATGGTCAGTTTATTTTGTGCCACTGTGTATAACCATGAGAAAAATCCCCAAAACTTGTATACATTTCTGTACATGGCCCATATAAATGTTCAAATGTATGTGCAACCATCACAACATTGCAGACTTCTGATTTATTCAGTGTTTTTAGAAACATTAAAGCAAGTGGTCCGAAACCATAAGAAAATAATTGTCTTTTGGTTAGTGAAAAGTTTTGGTCCCAGTTTTGTTTTAACCCTTTCAAGACTAACCTGTGCCACTGTGTATTAAAAAAAAAAATCTTCCACATGTACTGCGAGGTGTTGTGATGGAGACGGCAGTCAATGGGAGTTTAGCACTTCTGTCACACCCTTGATCCAACTCCTTCTAGGTTATCCTCTTGCCCAGATGCATTGTAGGCTCTGAACGCTGGTTGGTCAGTTGCCATTCTTATTTTTTTTTTTTTTTTTTTTTTTTCATTGCTAATTAAGCTGCTCATCTGAGGCACTTCATCTCAGAATTAATGTCCTAGTAGACTTCTAAAAGATATGTATGGGACATATATATCCCAATGTTTCTATGACTGCAAGGATAAATAATAAAGAAAAACAGTAACTCCACTATATCTGAAATCAAAGATTAATTCCCTTTGGTACAAGGTTGGGCTACAGGGCGAGAAAATCTGAACTTCATCTCTGAGACTTACCAAACACAGGTATTGGAATAGTGTTGAATTTGGAAATCACGATATTCTGGAAACAGAAGTTCAATACTAGCTACTTGAGGCTGGTGTTGAATCTCTGCCTCCTTCCAAATATGATGCTATTCCAATGCTTGTGTTGGTAAGTCTCTGGAGATAAATTTTGGATTACCACCTCTTGTGGCCCAATCTGGCAACCCTGTGCATGTATTTTATCCTTTTGTCATTGACAAGGATCTGAGAAAATTGTGTTAAGATCACAAAACATTTGCCTGTAGATCAAGACTTGTAATTACAATGCAAAGGGAGTTGTAATTACAATGCAAAGGGAGAAAAAATCAGTTTTGTATAATTTTCTTTTTGTCCTAATTTCTCAAAGGCTTCTATGATTCAACTTGAATCTTTTGGCTTGTTTCTCTAAATGTCCAAAGCCAAATATTTTTCATCTGATGGATCTCTTGCCCCACCTGTCTCCTGTATGAAATAAGAGTTGCCTCATTATTTTTGCCAAATGTGTCAGCTCCAGTGGTGTACTGCTTTCCCAAAATTCATTCTGTTCAGGTTTGTACCCTCAAATTTGCACCTCTGGTTACAATGGAGTTTTGGCTGTGTTAACTTTTTAGGGTCTGAGCGGACAAAGTTTGCCATTTCCTATATCCTCTATGTTTACGTTACATGAATGGGGGCAACGAAGTTGCCTACTACATGAACAGAACAGGTAAATTTTTTTTAAAACAGCAACCATTTGCGAGGTTTGGAAATGCATTTCATCTAATTCATTTAAAAAATTTTTTTTAACAGGTGCTGAAGCTCTACACACCTGATTAAGGTACCCCTAAAATGCTTCTCCCCCCCCAGTACTACACCACTGGTCAGCTCTATAAAAAGCTTTGCAAATAAAATTATTTTCTTTGCCTTTATTTTAAAAATGCTGCTGGAACATAAATGTATTCTATTTTGAAATGAAGGTTAAATTTTTTTTTTTTTATATGGTTAAACAGTGACAGGATAATCCTTTGTGGGATTAAGTTTTTTTTTTAAAAATCGTGTGTAAATTCTGCTGCATACAAATTGTAAGCTTTATTTCTTTGTATTACCAAAAAATTGAGATTAAATCTTGAAGGAAAAAAATAAAAAAACCCATGATTAAGCAATTTGTGAAACAATATTGTTAAAAAACTTAAGACTGAATAGTGGTTATTTTTCAAAGATCGACTAAACATGCAAATAAAAATATTTAAAACTTGAATTATTCCAATGTTTTATCAATTACATGCTTGTTTGGTTTTTCTTTTATCTCCAGCATTGTACAATGTTTCCCATAAATTTAAAAAAGAAAAAACTTTATTCAAACAAGGTTTTCTTTTGAAATGGTTCTTCGGACAATTGAACTCCTTGTTTATGTTGTAAACATGTTTTGGCCAATCTATTCTTCAGGTGTAAAATCTGTAAAAAGTTTATTTTTAAAGTCGTGTTTACAACACACAAGGAGTTCAATTATCCGAAAAACCATTTGAATATTAATAACCCGTCTCAAAACTAGAAAATTTTTTTTTTTTTTTTAAAACATCCCAGAATGGACAAGCATGAAGTTGAGTGACGCCTTGTCTCAGAACAGAAAGTTGGTTGCAAAGTCATTTGTGGCACCTATGGTTTTCACTGTGATATGGTTTTTCTAGATGCTGAGAAGTTTTTGAAACAGACTAATAGATAATCTTAGGAATACCAGATCTAGTCTTCATGAAACTATCAAAGGAAAGGGTGAGAATAATCCCAAGTTAATAAAGAGAACTATAATGAAATCAAATGATGGATAATTTTATATCCGATCGACAGAATATGGTAATTATAATGACATTTATTAGTGAGCCTATATTTGCCCGGCGTCGGTGTGAGTGACTGCTAAATGAGTGGCCTAAATCGTAAATGTGAATAAAGAAACGAACTGTGCGGGGGGATCGAACCCACATCCACCTTGGAAGCCACCTATATGCGGTGCTGCTCTACCGACTGAGCTAACGAAGGTCAGATGGTAGGCAGGAGTCTTATCCTACACTTTGTTGGCTTCTCCATACTCACGTTCGTATTTTAGGCACGAATATAATGCGGGCAAATATAGGCTCTCACTAATAAATGTCATACTGCCGACATAAGGGCCGCATTATATTAGTGCCTAAAATACGGTTAGATGCCCGCACAGAGTTCGTTTCTTTATTCACATTTATTATTTAGGCCGCTCGTTTAGCAGTCACTCACACCAACACCGGGCAAATATAGGCTCTCACTAATAAATGTCATTATAATTATCAGAGAACTATAATGCAAATCAGTTTATGTTACAGGTAGTGCAAAGATCTGGACCTATGGGAATTAAAGCTAATGTATTTTATTTGTTATACCATGGCAGATAAGTCAATAAAAGCTAGAAAAAGGAATATTGGTCAGCATTTAAACACTTGTTTCTTTTGTTCGACACAGAAAAATCATAAATTCAAACACATTGTAAATAATGAAGTGTAACATTGATTTAAAAATAATTTAGTCATTTGGTGTAGGGTTAATTAAGTTTCATACTAAATTCTGTTTCCATTATGAATTGCATATGGGTCCAGACTCTTGCACCACTCTGTATATCACAAACTAAGTCAAATTATATATATTAAATAAAAAAAAAAAATAAAAAATAAAGCAAGATATAAAAAAATATATTTATTTCAAAAAGGTGTCTGTTTACACACAGTAGGAAGAAAAGGTTATGGGGAGGAATAAGTTGGGTTTTTTTTTTTT
>VCCN01002910.1:4988347-5006472 GCA_006491835.1 Architeuthis dux
AAAAAAAAAAAAATGTTTCAGTGACGTCATCTGGTGTTGAGGCAAAATATGCGTTTCATTTTGGGGGTGCTTACTCCCTACTTCATTCTAAAGTTCCTATGATTTTCAACATGCTGTTACTTAATTTACAGGGAAATAAAGGTATTAAATGTTAATGCGAGTAGATTTACTGACGTGCCAGGAGTATTATTCAGGAAGTAAACTAGCAGACAAGGGTATTTAGTCAGGACGAGAGAGGAGTGAAAGGAGAGAAGATGAATAGCGTGGTAGGACTTGAAATGAGGCCTATGGAAGTTTTTACATTAATACAAATGAACTCAAATCTTATAGTTAATGCTATTAGTTACATTACTCTCTTAGTATGTATCATCATTATCAGCTTATATCTTCATAGAGGGTGTCATGGAGTTAGGTACACATGGTATATTGTTAGCAAGAACTACTTCCGTCTTGCCAGTCCTGTTGAAGCTTCATTCTGCCCTGGCATAAGGTTGCTTAACTTTGGGTTATGGCCAAATTACATTGGGTACACCTGTTGTATGCTGCACTTTAGGAAAGGACATTTTTCTCTTACAACCAAATTCCAAATTTTTGGTCTGTTACAAATGACTTCTAATGACTAGCTATAACATATTTACATGGCAAGTAAAAGGATTTAATAAATATGTGATCATTGGCTCCATGATAGTAAAAGTTTGTTTTGTTTTTTTAACTGCTCCTGAAGTTTTGCTTTAAAGTAATTTATAGAGCAGGGTTTCCCAACCTGGGTGATATCGCCCACCAGTGGGCGATTTCAACTGTTGGGTGGTCGATGAGCAACCGAACAGAAAATGATGGGCGATTGGAAATGTTGGTGGGCGATATAGGATTTTGAGTATTAGGAAGGTATTTCAACATATGCTACCCCCCAAAAAAAAAAAAAAAAAAAATATTCAAAGGAGGTATGCAAAGAACCTGTATAAAAAAACAGGAGGCTAAATGGGAATAACTGGGCCACATTCCTAGATAAGATAAACATCCCCACAAATAAGGAACATTTTGGTATTTTCTATAGTTTTGAGAAACTAACATTCAAATGGTTCTTCGGACAAAATAACATTTTTTTTTCAGATATAAATCAGATAAGGGAAGATCAAGAACAACTTTGCCAGTAAAATTAAGAAGTGACTTCAAGATAAACTAGCCAACGCCGCCAGCACCGAGAGAGATAATACATAAAATTGACATAGGTAATGACCTCTAAGAACTCTGATGACAGGCCGTAGACAAGGAGGTGCGGACGACAACAGACAAAATATGAGAATCCCACAGCTTAATGCGCATGCTCATATAAACGGACAGCCACTTGAAGTTGTTGGATTGTATTGATCGCCAAGTGATTGCAACGCTCTTGTGGATTATTGAAAACAGGCTTCGAGTAACAATATAACTTGGTGAACGAAAATTTGGTTATCTATTTATTCTGTTGTACAATTTTTAAACAACCCAATGTCTCCAGTTAAGAAAATTTGCCGTCAATACAGCATTGATTATTTATCTTATGGATTTATCGCTTCTCCTCAGAGCAGTCAATTACCTATGTGTCTTATGTGCAACCAAACTTTAAGCAACGAGGCCATGAAGCCTTCACGCTTAAAGTATCATTTATATTCTAAGCATGCTGACCAGAAGGAAAAACCTTTGTCATATTTCTTATAACTTAAGACCTCATTCGAAAAGCGGAAAACGTTGATCTCAGAATTTCAGAAAGCAACTATGCAGCTAGGCATAGTAACGAGATGATTGCGTCATACAACATTGCGTTACTGGTAGCAAAGTCCGTTAAGTCCCACACTATAGGAGAAACAATATTTCGACCTGTTTTAACAGTTCACCGTGTGGCACACCAGCAGCATTTAGTGGCAAAAATTATCAACTGCAGGCTTAGTGATGTACTGCAGTTAGTTATTAAAACTGAACAAACAAAAATCGAATTCTTTGAACGAATTTTCCGTCAACTGTGCCTTGATACTGATGACTATGTGAAGCTTTTGTACCATACTGAAGTACGATGGTTGTCAAAAGGCAAATGTGTTATCTGAAAGTAGAAGTAGGCTATACGGAGATCAGATCCATAACCAAGCGTGGTGACTTGCGGTTAAAGATGACCAGACACATTGATGATATATAAAAAAAATGTTTTGCTTTTTCCCCCCATGCTGCCCATCATTATTAAATACATTTGGCACAACTTATTTCTTATTTAATATAAAATTGTTTTTCCCTTTTTTTTATCACACTGGCTATCTCGAATTTATCAAGGCAGGAAAGTGCCATCAAAACATAATTTGCCCATCACGAAAATGTTATAAGGTTTTATTAAAACCTTTTGGCACAACTTAGAATTGCAATTGGTGCTACCTTGGCTGAGTGAGTGTGAAATAAAAAGAAATAAGTGAGGCAAAATAATTTAATAAACAATTTATTCAAAGCAATTAAAATATGTATTCATTCCCTTGTTTTCTTTCATGAATTTTCTTATACCGAGCGAAGCGCTGTGGAGTTCGGGTCAGTCGGATTGACTTTTTCTGCACCTATTTAAAACTTCCAATAAAGTGAATTTTTATGACTACGTTCAGCTTAATTTTTTTTAGTTGCTTTATTTTCTTTAGCCGGCCTGAATAAACGCTAAAACTCTTTCCACGGCTTTAATTACCTTTTCTGTACCCATTTAAAGCATGACCATAAAACTAAATTATATCCTTTATAATTAAATTTAATAAAATACAGTTTTAAATGGTCAAGTTTGCTTTCATTTGTTCTTTAATACGGTAGTAGCAGCAGTAGCCGCCGCATAAGTCAGCGTTATTTGTTACCTCCCTTTAGTATTTTTTACTACATCATAAAAAGTCAGTTTATGAACCAGTAACAAACTTTTACCAAACATTTTTGTTATGCTTTTGAATATTTACTATACAAGTGGGCGGTGGAAAAATTTTCCAATGTGAAAGTGTGCGATGACACAAAAAAGGTTGGGAACCCCTGTTAGAGAGCCTATCATTCTAGCTATATGTTTGTCTTGAAGCACAAAGTTGAATGTCAGTCTTAGATTGTGAGATGGTTGAACCTGTTTTTCGCCAACAATTTCTGTGGTACAAGAGGAAACTTTAGCAACTGACACAACAAAGATCATGTTCAGGTATTTTGAGAATGATTTAGTACAGAAATGTACACCATGGTTATACTATCAGATCCTATGTATCCCTGGGGGTATTATATCCAAGGTTGGGAACCCTTGCTCTATCAAAAAGCATTAAGTTCAAGTTAGGTGCGAAGAAGGGGAAAAAAAAAAAAAAAAAAAAAAAAAAAAACACAATTAAAGTCAATTATCTTCATTTCTTATGGGTGGCCTAACAGCAACACGAAAAATGAAGTGGCTGAACCAAGGTCAAACTCTGGCTGAGAAGTTTGCATCTCAGTAATTTGGCACTGATGTCCTTGAGAAAGGCACAAATTCATCTCTTTACACCCCCCCCACTCCACATATGGATAAATAGCAGGTCAGACAGGGATCTTCAGGTCTTAGTTGGCAACCACTTTAGGGAATAGAAAACACTGAATTAAAACTAGAACAATTTCTTGCAACTTGGATTGGTATCCCAACTTCAAAGGCAATTTCTAACAGACAGGAAATTCTGCAGTTCCAATGCATCACCTCTGGATTCCCCATTGTCTTTGTGAAACAAACATCTGCATGCGGCTGGCAAACATGGAGAAAAATTTGCCATCATGGAATGAAGAAATTTGAGATCATACGTAGATCAGATGCAGAAGCCAAACGAGAAACATGCAAGCAACGACAACAAGAACAAGAACAAATCAACTACCCAATCATCACTGGGTAATTTCCATGCATTGTATGTGGAAGAATATGCCTTTCAAGGATTGAACTTCTAAATAGGTATTTCTGAATCGGCTGCCAAGTAACATCAAGGCCATGCAACTGGTTCTTGAAATATTCAAAATGGCTGGATACTTTCCAGGACAGACGTATTATCCAGCCAACTACTTAGCTCTTATCAATATTGAGAAAAGTAAAAAAAAGAAAGAAAAGTAAAAAAAGAAAGAAAAGTAAAAAAAGAAAGAAAAAAAATTATACAAATCCTGTAAATAGAAGACAATTTTGCAATACACAAGCAGAGACAAATGTTCAGTAAATACGAAGAATACAAGCAGACAGGGTGGCCAGATTGAGCTACAAGGAGAGACAATCCAAATTTTAAACCCCAAGACTTACCCAACACAGGCATTGGAATAACGTTGAATTTAGAAATCAAGTCTAGAGGCAGAAGTTTGATACCAGCCGCTTGATTTCCAAATTTGATGCTATTCCAATGCCTGTGTCTGGTAAGTCTCAGAGATAAAGCTCGGATTATCTCCCCTTGTAGCCCAATCTGGAAACTCTGCAAGCAGAAAAACACAAAAAACACATACACTTACCTGATCCGGAGGTACATGGCAAAATAAGGAAATTTTTTCTCGAATACAAGGAGGGATTTTTCCTTCACTTCGGCAGACAATCTTGAAAAAGAAACGAGACATTTGCATGAAGAAATGAATATAGCTAAGATTTAATACCAACAACTAAGTTCGTTGAATGACCCTTTCTTCAGTTTCAGACTATGGTACGTAGCAGGGTTTCCAGATTTGGCCAGAGGGGAGAAAATCCAAACTTTATATCAGAGATTATTCCAATGCCTGTGTAGGTTAGTGTCGAATTTGGAAATCAAGTGAGTCTGGAGGCAGAGGTTCAATACCAGCCTGGCCAGCTCAAGAGGCTAGCATTAAATCTGCCTCCAGACTCACTAGATTTCCAAATTTGACGCTATTCCAATGCCTGTGTTGGGTAAGTCAGAGATAAAGCCTGGATTATCTCCCCTTCTGGACAAATCTGGAAACCCTGGTACAGAGGTCACTGTAATAAAATCATGCATATAGGAGAGAAATTGATCAACAATTAAATGTTGAACGAAAATAGATATGTTTATAGTGCTAGCCAACTACCAAGGGTATGTGAAGGATTATACATCAAATAACCCTATTTAGACACCTTGCTGTGGTGTAATGGTTAACTATCTGGTCTCCGATCGTTACAACTGTGTAATTTTTATATATCCTTAATGTTAACCTTTTGCTCTATCTGTTTTCCTTCCTTCTTGCCCAGTGTCCAGACCATCTCCAACGCTTAATTACCTGTATATCTTTTACTTTGGTCTGCTCTTGGATCCATGTTGATCCTTTTCTAGCAGAGTTATTCCTAGGATTGCTCTTTCCCTTGCCCTCTGTGATTTGGAGTTTGTTTTCAAGTGATTTTGTTAGTTTCCATGTTTTGCATTCATACGTTATAGCTGGTATTATGCATTTATTGTACACTTTAGTTTTAAGCATATTGACAAGGTGCTTTTCAATATGTCCGTTTTTACTAAATTCTTTCCAACCAATTGTTTATTTTATTTCACTTTTATGGCCTTTCTCTAACTTTATTACTTGACCTATATAAAGAATAGAGGGTGAAGACTTAAAAAGAGCTTAAGGAATACATTTACCTAACATAATACATTAAAAGAAACTAAAGTTCAAAGCAATTTACCAGATCAGGAGACAAGCCAAGGCCTCTGAGTTCCCTGACACTTGACTGGGTTGGTTTGGTCTTTTGTTCGCCTGTAGCTTTCGGCTAGTTAAAAAAAAAAAAACAAATAAATTAAATAAATAAAAAAAAGTTAAAAACTTACAAAAGGTTAATTTATTTTGAGTTTCAGCTATGTTCTTATTCCCCAAACATTTGATCAGAAAAAATCCACCATTGAAGAATTTTAAATTTCAAAATACACAGAAAACAAGATTTACTGAAAATAATCATCAAATGATATCTTATGGTAACCCCACCACCTTTATAAAAAAAATATTTCTGATACATGTACTGTTGTATTTTCTTTCAGTCTGACCAAAATTTGATCAAGAAGTCTTATTCACATTTACTATTGTTTGGGTCTATCAATCCAGGGTGTTTTTTTAAGTGTCAAAATAAAATTAGACCAGAATTGTTTAAAAAAAAAAAAAAAAAAAAAAAAAGTCTTTACAGAGTTTAAATGGAATGTTTGATCTGAAACTGTTAAGATCCCTAAATCTATATTCAGTTATCTAAGATTTATTAAAAATCTATCGAACCCTAGACAAATAATTACAAGACTAATTCATTGACAAAGACAACTGCATTCTGTAATATGAAAAAAAAAGATTTTTTAAAAATAAACCTATATTTTACTCTATATACATTCTATTATTATTTTAACTGGATCTTGTTCCCATCAAGCAGCCCAAAATTTGGCAAACCGAAAAGGGACATATTTTACTGTGACACCACTGAAACATCAGCAGTGTTGCCAAGATAAACAAAGTCCACATGTCACTAGTCTGTCTCTGTTTATAGGTTTTTTTTTTTAAAACTAACAAACTTTTGAAGTTCCTAAGATACTTTCCCCCGAAAAAATTAAAAACTATTTTTTGTGCCTTCAAACATGATACTTTAGAATTTATATAAGTAGATTGTAAATAAATTAATAGTAAGGCCTTTAAAAATTAGTTTTTTCTTACAGCTGACTGACAAATTCTTATGGACACAAAATTACTTGAAAAAAATGTATTGTTAATGTATATTCGACATAAACAAATCGTAAACCCAGAGGTGGCAAACCTTTTTAGCACGGTATGTTTATAGATAGGGGTCTATTTTTAGTCTAATAAAATATAAATAAATTTTAAAAAAAGAAGTTAATATCTATAAACATGCCTAAAATTAAAATTTCGGTTTGGTTGGCTGGGTTTAGTGGCATGTCAATCTTTTAGTAGGTCATATTATGCTAGAAATGGTTTTTGTTAGTTGTACTGTTTAGTTTGATTTGGGGGGGTGTATTGGAGGAGAATAGGTGTAAATAATTTGGCGTATTTTTATGAGGTGATTATATTTTCAAGTAGAGTCTTACTCCTTTCAGAAATTGAATTATTTTGTGTGGTTAATTTTTGTTGAATAGATCTCTCAGGTTGTTTGCTTGGTAGTGTTTTATTCAAATTGCATTTAAATCTATAGTTTAGTAATATATGTTTTACTGTGAATAATTTCTTCACATGCTGTACATATTGGTGGTTCTGTGTTTGCCAGGAGATAGTTGTGCACATTGGGGAGTTTCCCCTGACGAAGAATACTTCTGGCACGTAAGAAATATCATAGCATGCCGATATTATTTAATGATTATTCTTTTATTTCCTTCAATCTTAAAGGCTGTATCAAATTTATTAAGAAACGAAATTGAGTCTATTAGCCACTTATAAGTGACTTATCACCTATATTCTGGTCATGATTAACACCCTCTACTGTTGGCCGGTCCACAAGAATATAGTCAATATTAAACGTTGGGGACCACTGACTTAACAGACATAAAATGAAAGATCACCGAAAATTTTAAAACTAAAAGCTTGAATTTGTTTAGCTAAGAAAACCTTATATTTTATACATATGGAGAACATGACTTACCTGTGGCACCAAGCTCACATGGACGTTACAGAAGTTTTCTTTCTTTACTCTAAATTGAAACTGACGGAAAGCTTCCACAAAAGGCATACCTTCAATGTCTCCAATTGTACCACCAAGCTATCAAAACAAAAAGACATTTACAAATGTAGAAAAAATATTACTTCATATCTTACATTTAATTAGAGAGAAACATTGAGTTACTTATAAGAACCAATAAGAAAGAAATAAACCTAATAACAGTTAAGCAGCTGAACCAAATTTTTGATAGTGAATTAAATTATGAAATCAAACTTGCAAAAATGATGTTTAATTCAAGAATTAACAAAGAAAAAAGTCAGACTGAAAGCAAAATGTCTCACCTTAACTACACTGTAACCCCCCCTCCCATTTTCCTTTACTATGTGAATAAAAACAACCTTTATAAAATGTAACCTTCGTTGTTCAGCTCTACATTGGCCAGAACCAGAATTAAAAAAACTGGGTAATAAATAAAAATTCAGGGAAATTTTTTCACTGAAAGAGGATTAATGTCTGCATAGTACCGGGATCTACCATAACAACGCCCAGGGCGGTAAAACGGATAACAGACAAATTTGGGTGGGAAAAAGAAAAGAAAAAAAGGGGACCAAATAATACCCATGGGCCATTATTCAAAAGCCATCACAACTGCTAAATTGAGCATAATAAAACAATAAAGGTTACGACTCATGTTTTTATTCACTTCACTATCAATCAGCAACTCGTTTTAATTGTATTTTGTATTTCTTTCGACCATATTTTCTTTTTAAGTTGCCACGAGAGCCGAACATGAACACACACACACACACACACACATTAAATACAGTATATATTATATACCTGAAAACACTAAAAGTAATTTAATTTTTGTAATAAATAAATAATATAACTTGTTTTCAAACTCATTCAGCAATAGTGAAGAAGTATCGAGCAAATTAATTTCTTTGAAGCAACTTTGTTTATACAACGAATTGACAGATATTTCGGACTTGATGTCTTAATTATTATATGCGTATTCAAGTTGTCCAGTTTTTTTATACTAAAGTGCACTAAAACATAGATGCTTTCAAATTTTCATCTACAAAAACATGACCCCCAAATAAACGCCCACCTAAAATAACCGCTCATGGGCAACCTTACGGTATATATTATTTGGGTGGATCGGGAGTGGGGGAGGGTAATATGTACAATATAAGTATGGGGATAGACAGATAAGTCCTTACTTCAATGATGCAAACATCTGGAGTCTCATTTGTAGCATTTACTGGAATCTTAGCAACTCTTTCCACCCATTCCTGGATTGCATCTGTGATATGAGGAACCACTGAACAAAAGATACAAAAGAAAGTTTTAATTTCCCTTTATCAAAAGAAAGAATCATAGCAATCTTGTCCGTTTATCCAAATAAACAATCAGCAAAGACATTTGCCAGATTTCATGATTTCACTTTAAACATTCTATTACTAGTAAAATAATAAGTTTTTAGACTAAGAAATTGATGGATCTGTTTGTCACTTTGTTAATGAAACTGCTGATTTAGATGACCAAAGTCAGCCAACCAATGTCTTAATAAAATTTGTCATAATGGAAATGATAGTTAATTTACATAAAACTTACTGTTAAGAAAGTTAATTCTTCATGTCAAATTTTTCACAATTACTGTCAACAGCCTAAATTATGATCCATAATACATTACATTTTTATAAAAAGGATTCAAGGCCCAAGAAGTTTTGTATAAAGTTACAAGTAGTAAAAAGAAATTCACGCCATTTTGTGCAATGCCATTCCACGCATTCCATTTCTGATAAACAAAATCACGCTTGTATTTACTAGATATGCTGGACCATAATACAGATGGTTTATAAGGTTATTTGGAGAACTACCACTCACTGAAACTCATCAATGCCCATTTGAAAATCTTACCTTGCACCGTCTTTCCCAAGTAGTCTCCAGTTCTCTCTCGGTTAATAACATGTTGATAAATTTTGCCTGTTGTGATGTTGTTGTCTCGATGCAAAGTGATGTTCAGAAATCTTTCATAATTGCCCAAATCTAAATCAACCTCGCCACCATCATCAAGCACAAATACTTCACCTGAAAAATGCCATTTAAAAAAATTCTGATGAATAATATACAAACCTGAGAATTTCTATTGCAATCTACTTATATAATATACCATGTCTATAGTTGTCTAACATTTGTCAAGGGAGATAACTATTTAACTTTAATTATAGAGTAGTCTCCCTTACTTTTTTTCCAGAAATGCAGAAAAAAAATCTGGGTTCCTTCTGGTTGAACATGAATAAGACTAGTATTTCAAGGGAAATTATGTATCACCGCCAACCCTATATGCTGTTTTGGGGGTGATCAATTAAAAAGTTGGCCTGTGATCACTAAAAAAAATGTCTGAATTTTCAAAACTAATGACCAATTTAGCATAAGCTTACAATTTTCAATGTAAGCTTATGCTAAATTGGTCACTAGTTTCCTCCTGCTTGGTGTTTGTTTTTTGGGTTTTTTTTTTTTTTAAATTTTTTTTATTCAGACATTTTTTTAGTGAACACCCCCCCCCACACACACACCTTATTTTGGAGGGGAGGATGTACAAAATTTCAAGTTTCTACTATGAACGGTTAGGGTTGGCTGAAGTCCGGCTACATAGATACATATAAATATGTGAACACATGAATAACCTAAACCTTTGGTAGTAGTGATTAATAAAATGTTGACATTCGTTTAACTCTTAATGTCATAAACCGCTTGTCACTGCTCTTCTGTGAAGGAAAAAACTTTAAAAAATTTTTTTAATTCCATCTGACAAGAAAAGTTTACCAAACTTTGATCAGTAATTATTCCCCTTGTTCTTAACATCTCATTTTCTTATATGAAATTAAGAGTTAAGTCTTGCTTGTGATATCCAAGGTTACATAAACAACTTGTGGATGAGAAATACACTTACCATGTTCATAAGGCGAAAATGTTCCAGCATCAATGTTGATGTATGGATCAATTTTAATTGATGTCACTCGTACTTTACAAGCCTCCAACAATGTCCCAATGCTGCTTGCAATGACACCTTTACCAATTCCACTAATCACTCCTCCAGTCACTAAAATGTACTTCATTTTTGAGCAGGGAGGGATTCTCGATGACATCACCTTTCAAACTGAAACAAGACGATAAAATGAAAAATACAAGCCAGGTTGCTGCAGGGTCAAACTCCACTCCTACTGAAGAGGATTAACTTTTGTATTGTATATATAATAAATAAAAAATAATTTTTATTTTTTTTAGTATAAATGTATAAATTTTCAAAGATAAGCAAGACTTGTTAGTTTGGCCCAGTCGGTAAGAGTGTCTCCTAACAATCAGTTGATCGTGATTTCAAATCTCAGTAAGGAAATTTGAATTTAATTTATCAGTTTGTTTTAATGTGCCAGAACAGACAAACAGTTATGAGTTTACTATTGCTGAATTAGGTGAGGATTGTTCCATGTTCTTACAGTAGAAAAACAAAGTCAACTCCAGACTTGGACTGGAGTTTGACAAAAAATAAATAAAATAACTACAAGGCACTCAAAGTGCATACATCAACACCATACTCTAACTAAAAACTGAATAAAATATTTTTTTTAAAGTAAATCAAATGTAAAAATATTGAGTTACTTCCCTTGAAATTTATATTTAGCCTTTTTATTAACTATTTTAAAAAAACCTTTTCCTGCAGAATAAAAATATCACAATAAAACAAATTCCTGGTTCCGTCCCCAAAATTTACATTGAGATATTGTGCAGACTGACAGATAGACACAAGTGAATACATATACCTCTTCCAACTTCATTGGCAGAAGTAAATGAAACCATTTTAAAATTAAATTTCTTTTTATTACTGACCAGCACAATCAGCAAACTAGGATTATGTTGATATAATATAGGCAACAAGGAAAACAGATTTAACATCTTAAATTTTTTTATCATTAATTTGATTTATTTTGTCAAGATTCACTGTTCATGGTCTTATAATTTAATGTGTTTGTTTTTTCAGCTTATACTTAATTACACATTAATTTGTACAGAGATACCGTAACCATACTACATCAAAACCCGCACTGTTCAAGGTATTCCTGCATTTCATTATCAATTCTCTTTAGAAAAATTTAAAAAAATAGTTACAAATTACATCAACCCAGCACAACCGAATATATCAATACCTTATATTATTCAATCAAATTTTATTAACCACCAAGATATAACTTACATTTTCCCCTGTAATTACTTTACAGCAATGATTAGCCAATAGCCATTGCCTCTGACCCCAACCTATGTGTCTGTAATAATACACTTCAACCTTCAATTTACACTCGAGTCTAAAATTAAAATTGTGTAACTTTCAACCTGCAATCAATTAAATCCTTACATATGTTCATTACACAAGGGAATAGCCCACTTTCATTAACACTGCACAACATAAGATACCAAGACATGTACATATTTACCTAAACCTTTATATTGTACATGTCTTCCTTGCCTTTCAAAAGAGTAAGGAACAAAGGTCATCCATTACATTTCTTTCCCTAAGTCATTAGCTGCTTTTTTACCTCCTCCTTCTTGCCTTCCCTGTCTGGAGAACTTGAAACAGCATTACAGAAATTTTCGTTGTCACAGTTTAGCCATAGAATTGCAATGACTGAAATTCCCGTAGACCGCACTTAACGGCTTTTAAGCTTGTATGGGGAACGCAAGTTGACACATGATTGTATATAAATACATGAGCAATCAAAAGTATAACACCTGGCTGAGGTCTCCAAAATAGCTTTGACAAATTACTCAGCTGGAGGTGTACATACACATACAACCTAATAATGAACAGTGTGATTTTCTTGATTTGTGGGTCGTAACACTGGACTATTCCACGGTGTGTGTGTGGGGGGGGGTAAACTTTTGCTAAAAAGGATACTTCCCACCCAAACTACGCACTATTCCCAGTAAACAAATTCAGTATCTTTTTTCTATGAATAAAAAAAAATTAAAAGTTTTAAAAAATCCATGAAATTATGAAACAAAAACCCTAGATCAGGACAGTGGTCCTATAGTAATGATCAGCAAACTAATCTTACTGGACATTGTTAGTGGGTTCAATCTCCCAGTATAGATGGTCTGATACCAATTCATGCAAAGTTACTATACTTATATAATGAACAGTACAATTTTCTTGGTTTGAGTCAAGTGTAACATGATTGATAGGCAGATATGATAACGATTACGCCAAGCTGACAGTTACAGAACCAGGCGTAAAATAAATTGTAATTGCTAGGATGAGTTATTTTTCTATCTTTAGTTACATAGGAGTTACATTAATTGTTTAAAAAAAGAAAGAAAGAAAAAAACTACACATTCTTTCTTGATAAATTCATTGTGCTATCAAAAATTCATTGATTTTTATTTCTCATAAATTTCATCTTAAAAAAGAAAAAGAAAAAAAAAAAAAAAGAAAAGAAAAGAAAATAGTCTTTATACTTAAGAGTTCATAGTTACCCTTAGATACTGAAAATCTTCAACTTTTAAAAAATGAAAGTCAAAACCTGGTTTTATTACGATGAAATAAATATTTAACCCAAGAATTGTTTTAAAAACTTAAATTTGATTTTTTATATTAAATTTGTTGATACAGTTCTGAAGAAAATTGTCACAATTAATCTTAAGAAAAAAATAATTTTTTTTATAAACATCGTCTTTTTATTCAACACAAAAAAGGCTTCTATTTAAATTAATAACAAAAAGTCATTTCATTTTTAACATTTCCATATTTCAAAATTATCTTTTAATATATTCTATAAATTGGGCAACTTTTGACACCTGTTTTCAAATCTTATAATATAAAACATTACTTTACAGAGTTATCTGCCCTTTGGTGAGATGATAATAAATGGATTTTTTAAAACAAATATTTCAAAGAAAGACAGAATTCCTGATTGTAGGAAAAAAAGTCTGAGGGTGTGAAACTCTACAATTTACAATCAGAACCACCTTCACTACATTGTGCTGAAAAGGCTTTACTGAAATATTTCCCTTTTTGTGCATCCATAGTCGATTTTGTCAATGGTTAAAATGTTTTCATTCACAAAACATAGGATTGCCCAAAAGTAATTATTAAACTCTTTTAAGTGACTATTTTCCTACCCAGAAACTACAGTTATGACTTTTCTACCTATGACGTTTTTTCCCTACCGCACATTGACTTTCTTCCCAGGACCCCATCCCCCTGCTAGTTAATAGGTAGATAACATTACATACCTTCAGTTTCAGCTTTTGACCCTGGGAGGGACAGACACTATGGTTCATTGCATCATTAACAAGAGTTAAAATTAACTGAAAACTGTTTAATCAAAGCTAATATCCACACGGTTATTTTCCAGGGTTTAGTACAGTGTTATGGTCAACAAAACAAAGGTAAAAATCAAGAAACTTAACTAAGATCAGGTCAATATTGAAGTTCAGATTTAGTAATTTTTGACTGTATCCACTCAGCTTAATATACAGTTATATGTCGACTTATGTCCAATTGCAGATACATCCCATAAAAACTTAACACCCATTAACTGTGGATGACAGGAATTTCAGTTATTGCGGTTCTATGGCACAAATGTGAATGACGAAAATTACTGTCAGTGTCATATTATCAGTTTTATTGATAGCTTGCTAAAGAGAATGCAGTGCATATACATCATGTTTGTTTTCAAGTTCTCCAGACAGGGAAGGTGAGAAGGAGAAGGTAAAAGAGCAGAAACCTTGCCTGGCTGAACTAATGACAGTGAACACTGGTGATGTAACGAATACCCATATATGTATTTTTGCACTCACACACTGATCAAGTGAAACCACTTGACATATATATTTTCCTTCAGAACACCCAGGTTTTATTTCAAGAACCAAAGTTAATCTTTCCAAGTACAACTTTCAGATAACCAAGTTACAGAACATGGAAATATAGCTCTTGACTCAAAATATGATGCCGATTGTAGACAAAAAGTCTAAGAAAACCTTGTATCTTGTCTATACACATAGAACAGTGAAAGAAACCATATGAAACAGACGACATTCAACCACTCACATGCTCCATCTATAAGACAAACTATTTTCCATCTTTGTTCAGTCGTAGTTTTGTTGCCTGACAAAACTAGGATTTGTTCCACATTTACTTCAGATGCACCTCTCACCTACATACACTCTTTAACAACGAAAGACACTAAGTAGTAAACCAAACACTTTACATGCATTCTTCTTTACAGAGGAGAACTACCTTATTGTTATGCCTTCTTTAATAAATACACTTTTATTATGTTACATCCTTATTTACATGCAAAATTATCATGTGCACCTTACATGCATTTCATTCCTTTTACTATTGCAGGGACAGAAAGAAAGATACATTGAATCTTCTCCAGCGCATATCGCTAACATTATTTCCTCCTCTCTAGTATCATCAGCAGTCTAGCTTACTTACAGCAGACTGAACTGTAAGGCTATTACCACTATAATTACTACTACTATTACGACTAGTAGCTTACTGCTGCGATCCTTGTTATTGTTTATACCATTAACCTTTCCCATTTAACATGGGGTCAGATATATTTAATAATAGTCTGTCGATGACTTGTTCGGCTTTTGATTCCTGGACCTTCCACAAAACCGACAGTCTTTTTGCCCTGGGCAAGTCTGTTTCCACTTCTTCACTAGTATAAATATTTTCAATTTCAGTGTTCTAAACATTATAAATATTAAAATTCTGAAACTTAAAATTTGTTTTCAAAAAAAGCTTAAAATTTCATAATTAACATTTTTATGAACGTAGTTCCGTCTTCGGTACATGTTACGGCTGTTTCAGCCATTTTTAACATCTTAACTGTTAGAATATGAACATCTTGCAAGCCTTGTTATGAATTATTGGGGGGGGGGGCTTGATTTTTAAAACATTTTAAAGTTAAACATTTTTTAATCTTGCTTTCTCAAACAATGTTTTAAAAATAAAAATATTCTGAAATTGTAATCCCTAGCAATAATTAAAAACACCCAAAGAAATATTCATTTTTAATCCGACACTTTTAACCATTATAATAGTCATACAAATTTGAATCCCACATTTTCATGGGATTGGTTATATAAACCATTCTCATGCATACAAGTCACGCAAATTTGAATCCAGTGAATTTAACTCTTCCCAAAATTACAATAAAGTTGCGATGTCAATGGAAAAAATACTGCAAGGATTCCTTGAAAGACAGTGGAAGAAGGGGGATATGGCAATAGCGCCGGTTCACTATAGCACTCTTTTTCAAATATTAGCACAATCTATTTATGCTGTTATAATGAGAATTATAGAGATGTTTCATTTAGTGCAGCATCTTTTAGGAACATATCGCTAACAGAAGTATTTGTACACTGCAGATTTTTCAGCAAGTCGACTAACTCAAAAAACTGCAATAGACCTAAGATTTGCTCAAGACTTACAAGCCAACCGACTTGAATTCTAATCAATAATGTTTATGTCTTATGACTAATAACAGTTAAACAATCAATGTCTTTGCCAGCTGAGCCAGCATCTGATAAAAAGGTAACACGTGGCAAACACCAAAAACATGTGAAGTGTTACTAAAAATAGAAACTAGATTCTCTGGTGTGGAATTTCATGTTATCTGATGATGCAAACGAACACTAACAGCATCGAAACAAACCACTAGTCAATTCAGTGATCTCTAGTACTAAATATGATGAAAAATATTACCAACAACTTATATAACAATGAAAGGTTGATGAATAATGAATTAATCACTACAGACAAATATACACAATAATTTTGCTTTTAAAAAAGTGTGTTAATAGTAGTAGTCCAGTGTTCTTAAATACAATGTCTTTGTTTACTAGTGTGTGTCAATGAGTTTTGTTCGTTCCGAAAAACTATATTTTAGTTAGCTTTAATTCTTTTGAAAAATCTCAAAATGGATTATTATTCTTTCTTTAGGCCTGCTATTAGTAAAAATAAAATTTAAAAAAACAAAAAAAAAAACAAAAACAAAAAAATAAGGTTATGGAAGTTTTGAAAAATAAGGGCATTTTGATAGACTAATTAAATTTAATTCTACCAGTTATTTTGGTCAAGATTCATGTATGGGGATAATGCTGAAAACCGTATTTTATATAATTTTTCTGTAGAAATCTTTGGTGCTTTCAATAAATAACCCTTGTTACCCCCCTTTGTCTATGATAAAAGCCATCTTGAAGAAGAAACATGACTTTCAGAAGGTTTTTCTACTCTACAATAAAAGTTACACTTTGCAAGAGGACACATGGTAAAATAAAAATAGAAATAAACACTTGATGTTAATAATGCATATTCAGGTGATGTGGATGTATAATAATTCAAAGAGTTTTTTTGAACACCTGAACTCTTTGTTTGCATAGTTAATGACGTTTCAGCCAATCAATTCTATGGTAGGTGTACTATCAGTAGCTTAGCTAGTGGGGGAGCAAGCGCTTCCCCATAGCACATTCTTCCAAAAGTGGCACCTTTTCAAGAATTCTTTTTAGCTCTTTAGTTCCATTGTACACAATAAAAGCTAAATCTTTTTTTTGTTGCTTTATTGCACAGCCTTTGATGTATCTGGGCTTATTAGGTTATCCCACCACCCTCCCTGCCCAGTTGTCAGGACAGATTACAGTGACTAGATCATTTTTGCGATAAAAGATTCCAACATTGCCCGACTTTTGAAATTAGGACTCATTGGAAAGTAAACCTCAATCTAATCTGGTCACCAAAGAAGTGACCAATAAAAAAAATTTAAAAATTTTTAAAAAACTGGTGGCGCCTATCTGGTCATTTGAAACAGCAGAAAAGTTATTTATTAGCCAGAATTTCCAAAGAGATAGCTGTGTTTCGCTCACTGACAAGAAAAGCCACCAAGAATATTTGCTAAGAGGAAGCTTTGCCCAACAGACAGGAAATCAAGAAAAGTGAAGTGTTTTTTTTTGCATTGTTCTAACACTAGTTCATTTTCTTATAAAGGCGTTATTGATACCTCGATGCACCTTTGACAGCAACGCAACATGCCCTAAACTTGTAACATGTTTAATTGTTTTGTAATAATATTTGTGTCATTATTAAGAAGAAAGATTGTAGGAAATTCGGCAACCTTTCGTTTTCGAAGGTAACAACTATTTTCAGCATTTTAAACCATTGGCAATTTTCAAACAGAAGATCATATGCCTTTTTTTCTCGGAATTCTTTTTGCATAGAAATTATTTATATATATTTATTCATGTATATATTTAAAGCAAACGAACAAAACAATACTTAAAAAGAATATTGTTGTGAAGGTTGTTCAACTTCTTTGGTAAAATGGAACTGTTCTATCAAGACAATATGGAATTTAGCATTATAGTTACATTGTAAATAGATTCCTCCCAGTAACTATGCTAAATTTGACTTTTACTTTCCATATCGTCTTGGTAGAACAGTTTGATTTTAGCAAAGAAGTTGAGA
>VCCN01002910.1:5013513-5026043 GCA_006491835.1 Architeuthis dux
GAATCATGGGGGGGGGTGCACAGTAGCCCCTGCTGGCCCCCCAGACTATGACCATAACTCGTTTCTTGGCAATTTCTATGACTTCCAGTATTGCCGATTTAGATGTTTTGAGTTCAGATGTCAGAAATTGCTATCATCAGCACTCTAGCTTAATACAGCAGTCTGACCCTTAAGGCAATTACCACTACAAGTACTACTACTACTATTACAATTAGTAGCTTACTGCTACAATCCTTGTTATTGTTTATTATCTAAACTAACTTTCATTTGGAGTCAGATATATTTAATAATAGTCCTAATTACATCAATATTAGCTCAATTAAAACTTCATTGCAATTATCCTAAAATTTGTGTTAAAAAATAATAAAATAGAAAGTTTGTTCCCTGTGATAAGTGATTAAAATTTGAGGAAAAAAATCCCTGATTTTTATTTAATTTTCTTTTACCTTCCTCTTGTGTTAACCCCCCCCCATTTTAGAGTTATTTATCCATTTTGAGATCTTTTATTCAAGATATTTATTTTCAAGAAAAAAATGTCAGAAGATTTTTCTGAAATAAAAAATACAGAAAATTATTTAATAACTGTAGCAATTAGAACACTCACTAAAATAGTTGGTTTATTTCCCCACCATCATGTTGATAAGGTATCGCCAAGTGGTCAAATAAATCAATGTTAACGAATACTGGGCTGTACTTTTTATCCCTGCCATTCACTGCTACTTCTTAATACTACTAGTTCTCAAACATCTGATAAAATTAGAAACATTTAAACTCCCTGCCATTCACTGCCACACGTTGTATTAACGTTTGTTTGAGGATTAGTAGTATTGAGGGTGACCGTTCATTTTGGCTATTCGCAGATAGTCTACAATGCAGAATGTCTACAACAGGTCCATGAAAATAACCCCTAGGACAATAACACCACCTCTATCGGACAATAGCCCCATCTCTACAGGACAATCACCTCACAGTAAAAGATAAAGCAAAATCTATTTATAGTTTTTAATAGCTAAACTAAACTAAAACGGACATCCTGGAATTCAGCCACATTTAAATTTAAAAACATCTAGAATCTAGGGAAGTTTAGCATCCTAAATAATCGTGCTTGGTGTTTATTTATACATATATAGATGGTTACAGGTCAAAACGTCCAATGAACAAAACGTCCAATGCAAAAAGGTCCAATTTATACATATATAGACACATGCTACATACTCAAATATACATGTTCACATGCCACATATGCAAACACGTATACACATACAATCATTTGTTTTATTTGTTTTAATAAATCATTATTAATGTTGCAATACATGCACCCTTAGCTTTCATTCATAAGAGGACTTTAGGTTGAGACTTATTATGGACAGATACACTGTATCTGTATCTCTTATTTAACATGGTTTTGTTTATGTTTATGAAAATATTTTCATCTGAGTGTCCTTACTAACTTAAAATCCGTATTTCACTACTCAGTAATCATTTGCAGGCCAAAACTGTAAATAGAAAAGTGGGGGGAAGAAGCAAACAAAAATTCTACCAACTACAGCATGTTCACGTCCTGTGGTCTAACCACAGTTCAGCCTTACTGTCGGAACATTCCCACAAGGGGGCGACAGAACCCCTCAGCTAGCTCGGGCATCTGTCAGGAGAAGCACACTTCTGTCAAACCTACAACCACTGGGCCCTGCCCCTATCCTCGCCATACCGGTGGCCCATAGGATGCAAACCCTTAATTAACGCATCTTTGATATGCGCAGTACCATCTTGGGATTAATTAATCGTGTTAATCAAGGGGAACCTGTTCAGTTCAGTTAGGTAGATTATAGAAGTCATAACATAAACCAAACACATCCCTCTAGCATGTGTGTGTATGTTGTGTATCTGTATGTGAGTGCGCGCGTGCGTGACCTTTTTGCATTGGACGTTGTTGTATTGGACGTTTTTGCATTGGACCTTTTGTTCATTGAATGTTTTGACTTAGTACCATTATACTAACTAATAAATAATAGGGATAGTTTTTGCATCAAAATATCTCATTAACGTGTGGCAGGGAGTGGCTAGGATAAAAAGTACCGCTGATAAAAACCATGAGAAACTGCCAATGATCTCAGCGAATTTGATTTTACCATAGGAAGTTGACAAGAACCACTCCAAAAAGCTAACATTTACACCAGCCAACACCTTCCACATTCATACATATACACTTTCTTCTTATACACACACCAACATCTTTAACAAACAAAGGACTTTTTATTTCTATTAAGTAGTAACTGAACTTTAAAAGCATTCTTCTTCTTCTCTATAGATGAGAACTAAACATATTGTTAACATGCATTCTGTAATAAATATATTTCTTATTATGTTACATCCTTGTCATGCATCTATCATTTCCATTTCAATGTGTATCTTGCATTATACATGCATTTATTACTTTTACTGCAGGAAGACACAGAGAAAGAAAGGAACGAATCCTTAGTGCACATCGCTAACCTTAGCCTTTCTACTTCTCTCTACCATCAGCACTTTAATACAGCAGTCAAGTACAGCGTGAATACAGCAGTCAAACCCTGACTTTTAATACTACTGCTACTACGGCTAAGAGCTTACTGTTACTACTCATTTATTTATGTTGTAAACTTAGTCAGATATTTCTAATTACCATTCATTATACTATTACGGTTTACTTTTTAATAATTGCAAAAATTAAATAAAAACATGTTGCTCTGGTTAAAAGTTTTCATAACATAATTATAGAACATTTATTAATAGTCTTAAATTAGTGAATACTGTTTTCATATTCAGTATGAAATGAATCAACAGAAAACCCTGATGCCATGCAATAGAGATATTGTTCATGAACTAGTCTTGCACACCATTACTACTGTGTAGTGAGTTCAATCAACACTTGTGCTAGACTATGCTAAGCTTAGTAAATAGGTTTTGGGTGCCTCACCGTATGATAATGGTTAACAAACTAGTCTAGCAGACTATTACTGCTGTGTAGTGAGTGCAATCACCACTGGGTGCTCCTGACTTGCGACCTTGTACCAGACTATGTAAAGCTTGTTAAATAGCTACCCTCTATACCAGAGCTCTTTAAACTGTGTGTCACCATTAATCACTATGTGTGTCGCAAAATTAAGTATAATTTTGTATATCTGTAACATAGGGTGTTAAATTGATTAGGTCTAATTCTATCTGACTCCATTGGTTACATTAAAACTTAACCCTACCTTGTTAACATTTAATACGAAGCTAACTACTTAGTTTGGAAAGAAAAGAAACAAACAAAAATAACGGTAGTAGTAATAGAATTAGCTGAATTAGTGGTCCGTGGTTTAGAGTGGAACTGCGCCGCTGCTGATTATAAGATATAGAAAGAGTAATAACTTATATGTATTGCAAAGAAGATTCGCTCTATCTTTCTTTCTCCTGGAGTTATCAGCAAAAACATTATAATGCGAGTGCATAAAAGAATGAATAAAATTGCATGAGATAGTTGAATGGAATAGATGCAATTTGAATTCCCAATAAAAATGCAAGTACGGATGTAACATAATAAGATGTATTTATCAGAATTGACATAAGCTATATCGATACAGTATACATTGAGAAGAAATATGTTTTTACAGTGTAGGATGATTGAATGTTCTACAAGTTACCAGTATAAGGCTGGTAAAATGTACTGTATTAGAATTAGGGTCATTAAATTGATTATTCAAGCCAGTTTAAGGCTGCCCAAAAATATTGAGATCCCCATATGCAGATCGTTGCCACATGGGGACCTATTTTCAGTTTGCACCAAATCCTTGACATCACAGAGAGAGTTGAAGAAAAAGGCGGAAGTTGCCATTTTTGAACGTTGCGCGTAAAATGCCATGTATGTCAGCCATTTTGAAAAATGACACAAACACATGTAAACAGAAAACAAAAAAAGTCTGATCAAATAGAGAAATGAAGACAAATGCAGATATTTGTTGACGATGAAGACTGAGATGGTTGTCTTTAATAAGGCTGAGTATGGTGACTCAGGATCGCTGTATAGCTAACGAAATGAATGGTAAAAGGCAGACTATGTAAAACGTCTGAAAGCTTACAGGTTCTCAACACCAGTAAATATTGTTGATAAGGATTTATGTAAATCACAATTGTAGTTAGCCATGATTTGGTCTCTAGGCTAAATCTACAAGCAAGAAAAAAGGATTGAAGAAACACTCATGACATAGCATTGAGAAAATATTGATAGCTGTGTTCTGGCATGGTCGAGAAGAAGAGGTTTACTGAATTGAACATGCCTCTGTAGATATGGTAGGCCGAGACACCAATTTGCTACTGAAAACAAAGACAGTAAATATAGACAGGAAAATGAATGCGGGCTCTCAAGACAGGAATATACACACCATAATATATTTGCCGAGATATGGTTTTGGAAGTAGAAGTAAGATGTAAGAAATATCCAAGCCAGAACGGAGAAAAAGGCAGAGCCAATGCAACAAGCGTCACATTAAGGAAAATGTCTGACCAGAAAAGGTTGGGGCATTCACTGGCTGTGCGATCAGAATGAAGCACAGATAGATGGAAGTGAGAGGTCTGTATCACACCTTTAAAGGTTAATTGGAGTCGAAATGAAGTTTTTCTTTTCCAGTCTCTGTGTTTCCAATGAGTATCATATTTCACTATTTCGTGGTAAATATGGCTTGAAAGACTTGTGTTATCTGAATGTACTTGTGCGTGGAGAAATGTATTGTGATGAAAATTTCTGACTTGGGTGTCCAGCTAAAATGTGTATTTTTCTTGTTTTTAATTAAGGACAAAAGATAATCGAGTTTTGTGTTCACTCAAAAGTGAAATGTATCCTGTTACATATCTTTCAAAAGATACTTTTCCTGAGAGTTGAACTGCTGGGATGACATTATATATTTGGCTTGGCTAATAAAACTTGAGTAATAGGTCCAAAAAACTTTATTTTTAACAAGTGTGTCGCCAATGCAAAAAGTTTGGAAAGCTCTGCTCTAAACCCTTGTTTAATTAGTAATAAGCTGAATAGGTGGTTAATAGCTGGAATAGCTGAGCATTTCACATTGGCACCAGCAGTCAGTGTTTGAGCCCAGGTAAAACCCAAATGCTGATTTTCAAGGCAGGCAGACAGACCCAGGAGCATACTGAAGGGTCGGGTGCCCCCCCTCATTAAAAATCATTAGGTATGCTTCTGGGCAGGTCATCCCCACTTGGAAGATTAGCTCAATACAATCTTTCTCATCCCATTTCCCCTATTTGGCCTTGTGCTGTAACAAACCAGGTAAATATCAGAAATAAACAGCTTGTAAACTGTCATAAAAAACTCACAGCTTAAGAAAGTGTTTCCCAAACCTTTTTGGCTGCGACTCTGAACACAGAATTTTGAGGGGCCTAGCGATCCTCAGGGTGAAAACATAATTTTAGTGTTTCTTTATTTAGTTTCATCCAATAAATTTTACTGAATTTCACCTTGATTCAATAATCAAGTACAAGTATTGGACATGAACAGAGTGGGATACATCAGGAGTTTTCATACATTTATCGATGCTTTATCATTCACAATTATTTTCCTGTTCCAGAGTCTCAATGATGCTTTATATCCCAAAATTGTGAATCTACTAAGCTTAGCTTAGCTTAGTCTGGCACAATACTACCAGTGTGGGGAACCCAATGAGGACTAAACTCACTACACAGTGAAAACTTTTAATCACTTAAAATGTAAAAAGTATGTCACTTGTACTAAATAACTATGATAGCTTGTGATAATAGCAGACTAAACCTTTGAATTGTGGTGTAGTATTTCAAATAGGTGAGGCATTTATGCAAAAGAATATATTCCAGGAGGGGGGCAAAGCATATGTATGATCCAGATGACTGTTAACAGTGATGCATGACCGAAGCCTGTGTGTGACGCGATGAAGCAAGCACCAGCAAATGATAATATAGTCTTTTTATATTGGAACATTAAGTTGGGATTACATAAAACAATTATTGTTTATTGACACCCTCATCCTTGGTGAGAAGGCCTGATCCGGGGGGATACTTAGTATAAAATAGTAAATTAACAAAAGTATCATGTGTGCACCAATGGAGCAAGAGGACTGAAAACTCAAACATATACTCCTTATTATGTCTAGAAAAAATGATTTTTTTGTTTTTTGAAAATTAAAAAAAAATGTTTCTTCAGTCAGTGATGTTGGTCACGTGATAGTTTCTATTGAGTGTCTAACCACACCTATTTAGTCTTTTTTTAAAAAATTTTGCAAAATTGTGGTGTGTCCTTGAGGCTGGAACATCCTCAATGACAATCAAAGAAGGATAACTTTAGTAGTACATGAAATGTGGTTGTCTATTTATGCTTGAATTAAGGATTGTCACCAATGTGGAAATTCTGAAGTTGCCAATGTTGAGGTGAAAAATGGAAAATGAAGACCGAGTTGAAAGTATTGTGGTGACAACATCTTGATAAGAGGTTGTGATAAGTTCACAATGTCAGTGAGAGTTCACTCATAGGTCAGCCCTGTCACACAGACTAGTTAGTGATAGTTCCTCCTGGGGTCAGCACAATGCAATTAAGTTTTGAGTAAGTGAAAACCTTGATGAAAGGATTTACAGTAAAAATCTGGTGTAGACATCACTTTTTCAATCTATTTAGAAAAGGACTAGTGGATATGCATGTTTTTGTGTTGTTCCTAGTAGAATTAACTGCTGTTTATCAATTTTGGCACCCTTTTTATAAAGTGGATCCCAAAGAAGGCTAGGTGCAGTAAAAACTGATTGGTTAGAATATTTTTTTTGCACTAAACTGATTGACTACAAAAGTAGTGCACTAGAATCCTCTTAAAGTAATATGTAACACGCACAATGGTATCGGATAATCAAACAGGTGTTTAACATTGGATAAATGCAACAGACCAGCAAAATTAGTTGGCACAATGCTAGTTGGGTAGCCTCAATCCTGAATTCTCAAATGGCCCTTAGCCGGGATTGGCATCTTGCTCGGATTGGAAAGTCAAGTGGTTCAATTGGATGGGATTGTAAATTTAGTCTTAAAACCTCAAACATCTATATAATAGCCATAACATCTTATATACAGGGTGTTTCAAATAGGACATAATCCTAAATATAAGTGGGTAGAATTTATGTGCACATGAATTTTATGCTACAATATTAGTCATGTGGCAATACTGTACTCAGAGACAACAGTATTTAGCAGTTGAAATGATTGCATCATGCACTAGCCTCTTTCAAGTATCCATTCCTTTGTGTCAACTATGTCGTTTTCCAATGTAATGAAACGTTTATATAAGGAAACAGGTACAAACCTGCATCCAAGTTAAAGGAAATCACTCTCAACATCAATTGTAAAGTTAAAATGTATGTGTAATTAGCATCTTTTTGTAATTTGAGACTTTGAAAAATAGATTTTAGATTTAAAATAGTTTAAATATAAGTTGTCAAAAAGACGGTTGCATCCTTTTTAAACACCCTGTATATATAAAGCTGGTGTATATACGTGTATTCTCATTGTATATGTATAAAAGAACAGGCAATAAAAGGGTGAAAAAAAAACCCGATAATATCCAGGCAACCAAAAGGGCGAAAAACCCCCATAATATCCAATTTTGATTGTGTCTCTGACTCACGTGTAGGTCACAGAATTTCCATATGAATGCATGTATTTTTATTAGATCAAGTATAAATTTGTATATTTTTTGAAAAAAAAAGAGAGATAATATTTTTTGATGATGTAGAAGAGTAGAGACTGGTTCAATAGTTCTGATACATAATAACTGTTCATTTTGTTCTAACTTATATACATTGAAAATCATTAAAAATATTGGCATCAATTCTAATTCAGTGATTCTGCACTTGCTCTATTACTATATGTTATACATGAAATGTTGTTTTTTTACCTCATCTACTCTAATAATGAACAGTCTGATTTTCTTGGTTTGTTGGTCGTAATACTGGACTCTAAGGGGGGTAAAATTGCTGAAAAAGATACTTCCTGCCCACTGTTTCAAGCTACACACTTATCCTGGTAAACAAATTTAGTATTTTTTTCTAAAAAAGAAAACAAATCTCAATCTAAATATATCCGTGAACTTTTGCTGCACATCATTGAGGAAGTGCCCTCTTGAAGATATTATCTGCTGTAGATGAGACCTCTGTTACCTTATTTTACTTGAGAGAATGAAAAAAACAACAAACAAAATATTAACGTTTGAGGATTAAACCAGAAATGATCAGGTAGAGTTTAGGACTTATTCACCTGTACATCATTGAGGAAGTGCCCACTTGAAGATATTATCTGCCGTAGATGAGACCTCCGATAACAAAGAAATATCTCAAGAAGTGATTCTTGAGTTGCCTTCTAGGAAAATGCTCCCAATTTGTGACCATCATGAACAATGTTCGCTGATAACCATAGGACCAGTAGTAGAGTGCTCGCCTGGTTCAATCGACCGCAATATCATACCAAAGACTTTAAGAATGGTACTCAATGCCCCTCCGCTAAGCACTCAGCATATGGACTAGGATTAAGGAACCTCTCCCCAAGGCTAAGGGGTTACAGCCAAATCACGTTGGATACACTGATTCTCGTAAGATCACTGAAGTTAAGCAACGTCAAGCCTGGTCAGTACCTAGATGGGTGACCACTGGTGAATACCAGGTGCCATAAGCAGAACAAAACTTTGACAGGCCAGGCAAGCCGGAAGTGGGTTTTACTAACAATTGTCTGTCGTGACCATTGGGGAATACCAGGTGCCGTAAGCACAGGCAAGCCGGAAGTGGGTCTAACAATTTCCTGTGTGTATTTAACCCTACGACACCCTCAATGCGTGTGTAAGTGTAATGTTCCCATTTTTTTTTCATGGCCTGTGTGTGACCAAAAGGTCTGTGATTGATTGCAGATTTATGAAAAGATTATAATGTGTACAAATTGGTGTATAAATAAAGAAAGAATATTGGATTAAAAATAATGAATAATTGATAAAGAAAAATCAATACACCAAGTAAGTGATCAACGATCATCAATCAATGATCATCTTAAAAATAGAAGTATTTCCTGCAGACTCTGCTTCCTCCATTGCCCACAGGCTTTTTGGTCCCATGCAAGCCATGAAAAAATTAGAGGGAACATTGTACACAACTATCAAAGATGAAGTGAGGTATTTCTGTTTCTTTGGTGAGTACATAATAATGATCCCTATGCACTAAGCATAAACTACAGACCTCTGTTTGTTTTTGTTAACAGTTCGGTACAGGGTGCCAACTGTGGAGTGCCCAGTGAGGATCAAACAAATACAGTTGTAATGGTCTGTGAGAATAGCTTGCTAACCATTGCTCCATGGTGAGGTAACCAATATTGATGATTACTACTACTACTAGTAGTAATATTAATCATTGTATCACTCTTGCTTTAAATAGCATCATTGGATTGCAGGTTTTTGCAAAGGTTACAAATTGGTGCATAAATAATAAAAAAATATAGGATTAGATAATAAAGAAAAATCAATACACTGAATAAATAATTTCTTTTATTATACACTTTTTGTAAGTGACCTTAGTTTCATAATCTTTAGACAAAAGCAAATCATTGATCATCTTAAAAGTAAAAAATATTTTCTGCAAAATCTGCTTCTTCAGTTGCTCACAAGCTATTTAGTCCTGCGTAGGCCATGAAAAAAGTAGAGGGAACATTGTTCAAGACTTTTCTTTTGTGGAGAATGTCAGCATGAACTTTTGTATCTGGTTGAATGAGAAACATTATTGCTAGACTTCATTCATAGTTAATTATTGCTTTATATGCACAACAGATGTGTGACAATATCATTCATTCAAGCAGTCAACTTAGTGAATTGTTCATATCAACCAATTATAAATAAGTGCAATTGTAATTGTCTATAACTATGAGAAGAATCATTAACATTCAAACTTTTGTCCAGAAAAAGAGATTCAATTCTCTGAACAAAAGTTGGAATAAATGCAAAAGTATTTACACATGTATAAGTTGCACTCAAATATAAGTTGCATCCTGATTTTTATTTATATATGTTGTACACCATTTTTTTTATTCAAATTTTACTGATAATAATTCTATCATCAGCTTATGGTAGTGAAAAACATCCACTTTGGTTGGTTATTAATAATCACAATAAAATGAAAATTTTATTGAGTTAGCCATAAAACTGCAATGATGGAAATGTCCATCATCTGCAGTTATTGGGTTAATAATGTTTGAAAAGGTGTAAAAAAAATGTCTCTTTTAAAGCAAAACATTATAAGTAGTGTATGTAATCAAATGTTATTTACACCCAATGTTGCATAACTGTGCTTTGTAAAATAAAGTCTGATTTTATCTGTTATCACAACACTCTTCAAGACAAAGATGCCATTTTATTATTGATTGCAGCACCCTTCGGATGCACCTGTCATAATCCTCTGGACAACAGGAGTTAGCATGTGCTATTTTTAGGAGCACTTCCTGTTGTCTAGACAGTTGACCTTGGGGTCAACCTCAGCATCCCTACTTTTCCATGCTTTTAAGCAATACTCTGGGAGTCAGAATCAACTTGTCAACAAAGCTAGTCACACCTATTTCGTCTCCTAAATCAGCATATGAAAAGATCAACTGAATCTTCTTAATGCTAACAACACCATTCTATTCTTCCTCCCTATCTTCTCAATCCCTAACCACTACTAAAAGCCACTGAAATACAACTGAAAGAACGGACTTCTCACCTTGTGTTTTCTACATAGAAAATAAGGTAGGTTCTTTTTCATTTACATTGTTTGACTTTGTGACTTCCTTCAAAGCCCAAGTCATCACATCACCGATCAGATTCTGGATTCTTAATGTAGAAGTTGCACCTAAACTTTTGAAATAAAAAATTGGTACAAAAAAGTGTGACTTATACACAAGTAAAATGTTAACTACTGGCACAAGAAAACGATGAACAAGCTTAATCTCTTGTTAAGAGATGCAGTTGGAATATACATAGTACATATACAACGCATTAAAACAAGACTGAAAGTCAAACAATAGATGCATGAGTTGTCTCCTTTACACCAAAAAGGAGCTAGATCAGTGGTTCCCAAACTTTTCTGAATCACAGCACCCTTGGAGTGTAAAGATGTTTTCACGGAGCCCCAAGTCAGAAAATACTGAACAATTGCATTTACGTTCATGTGTCTCCTCTCTGGTTTGTGCTACATCACAGTGCTTATTAATGTTTAATAAAAGAACTTTTGCATTTGTACAAAGACAATGACTATAATTTTTAAAAAATACTTCTTAATTTTGATTGTTAACTTACAAGTATAATTAAAATTTTCAAATATTCCACAGCGCTCCTGGGATCTAACCGCGGCTCCCCAGTGTGCCGCAGTGCACACTTTGGGAATCACTGAGCTAGATCTAGCTCAAGAAGAGCAAAATCGGCAAATTTTCTTTTGTTATGTCAGCCTGTCAGTCAGTGACGACAATCGGTACTAGATATGCTTGCGTATCTAAAAAGTTGCACTCAACAGAAATTGAGATAATTCAGCTAAATAAATAGCCAAAAGCATTCCAGCTTGCTGCGAGTTTTTATGGTAAAAAGAAATCTCTTTAGATTTTTTTTCATGCAATGTTTCGACTAAGACTTGGCCAGTCATCTTCATGTGACATGGCTTTATATTTATGCATAACTGATATCTGATATCTATGGAGCTTAAACATTGAACTAACCAAGGGATTGGCTGAAAAATATGACATTTTGTAGACATAAATTACTTTCCCATTCAAATTAATCTAAAAGACAGTTTTGCCAAAGCACAGTTACATGTTGATATTAGTAAATGTCAAAATATACTAGCATGAAAAATGATAGGATTATTTATGTATTTTGTGTAGGATTAGAGTATCTGTGTGTAGGATTAGTGTATCTGTGCACTCTGCCTGGGATTAAAGTGTCACACCCTGGCACTTCTACCTAGGATTAGAGTGTAATATCTGTGCACTCACACTCACAAATATATATTACAGTAAGATTGTGAAACTAATGATTTCGTAAAATCCCTGAACATTCCAGTAATTACATGAAATCCCTAGTTTCACAATCAGTGTAGAAATGGTTAACAAGCTTGTGATGCTGATCATTATCACTGTAATGAGTTTGATCCTCACTGGGTGCACCACTACTGTGGTCTTGTATCAAACTAAGCTGTATATACACTAAATACTGAAGCAGAATATACTTGATATTTACTAAGTTTGACACAAGGCCACAGTAGTTTGTGCACACGCACACATATGTATACAGTATATTTTGGCAGATAAGACAGCACAGCACTTGAAGCATCCCCACACCCATGGGGTCATCTTATAGGCCAGATACAAAAACAGTGACTAAACAGTAAGCTAAAACTATGAAATTGGGGTCTCATCTTATCTGAAAGTTTCCTTTCCACTGAAATATACAATATATATATAGTAGTTGTATTATAACAAATACAAATCA
>VCCN01002910.1:5026143-5037085 GCA_006491835.1 Architeuthis dux
CCAAGATGAGGATCTCAGTCCGAACAATAGTATCAATATATGCATACATACATTATATATACATACATACATTATATATATATACACATTATATATATATATACACACACATACATACACACACACACATAGTGTTTTATATATGTGGATTAATCAGATCTGCCTAATGGCACTGGAACCAGTTGTCAGTGTTCAAGCCCTGGCAAAAGACTAGAATATTAAAGAAAAAAAAACTACACACATTTCCCTGAATTCTTCTCATTCATCACCCAGTTTTTTTAACTCTTCCCAAAGTTCTGGCCAATAAGGGGCTGGACAACAAAAGTTACGTTTACCTTTTGAGCATTTTTTTTAAATGAGGGTCTTATATACCGTAAAGTATGGTAATTCTATCATGCAGGATTTTGAATAGGCTGGAAACATATAATCAGGAAAAGTGATGCCAATTAAGAAGAATGACATGGAGGTGACCTCTCCAGGGCCCAAGCCTGAGCTAAGCATATGGAGATCCTGGGATGCTCAGCAGAATCCCCCTCTCGGCCCCGCTGATGTAGTTGAAAGGAAAACAAAGCGTGATATGATTGGCATCAGCTTGGCTGCAGGAGAAAGAGGTCCAAGTTGGCTCCACTCCTTGGTTTGGAAGTTGTCCTAGACTGGTTGCCTTACCAAGGCTATAGAGTCCAGTCTTCCATGCTATTTTACCAATATCTGGTGGTATAAGGGATAGATTCGTGCCTTTCCCAAGGGCATTAGTACAAAGTGAACGTAAACAGCCTCGAGTGGAGTTTGAACTCGGCTTGTCGATTCCATTATCCATACTGTTAACTGCTACGCCATTTACACTTCCATCTCGCCACTTGCACCGTCACTTAATTCAGTGTTTCTCAACCTTTTTCAGCCCCCCCATGACATTTAGCTACTTGTAGTTTAAATATAGCAAGTACTCAACACATATTAGAAACATGTTATAGTTTGTCATTATAAAGAAAAACATCAACATTCAGTTCAAAGGTTTTATTAAGGAAAATGTTAGTAAATATATCAATGAATTTCTAATGGGTGCTCATTATCAACTTAATTGTGTCTGCAAGGCAATTTAAAAGGTTTATTAAAAGTAAATTACTTAAAAGAGTATATACAACATAATTTTGTACTACTAGTGTGAAGCGCCCCACGTTGAGAACCACTGACTTAATTGGACAACATAAAAAAACTCTCCAAAACTAAAACAAACAAAAACAGTTTTTTATAGATTTAATCAAAATAAATGAATGTTACACATTACAAATATATTGCATACACATAAAAAAAGAAACAATGAAGTATTCCTGGAAATACAGAGGAAGCTGTTTATTATAATCATGGATACTGTTATCAAATGGTTATTGTCCCGAACACTTTATTTAAAATTAATTAAAAATCATCCACTTACTATAATCAAATATTCTTGCAATGTAAAATCGTTTATAACAATGAATTTAATAAAATAAAAATGAATTTATAACAATGAATGTAAATTGTTCCAATTTTTATATCTTTTGCTTAATGTTATCAGCAGGTTATTGTTATCTAAACCAGGGCTTCTCAAACTTTTTTCACTTGTGTCTCTTTTTGATGAGACAAAATGTTTTGCGACTCACTGTTATAAAAGCAATAGGTACTAAGATTATATATAATTAGTCTTTAACCTAATCTAACAGTAACTAAACATAGAAACTACCAAAGAAATTGTCAAAAGTTTTAACTTATTTATAGTCTATATTAAGTTTTAGTGTTTATTACGAGAAAAAATTAATTAATTTTTAAAAATAAAACATAACCAAAATAAATTTTTAAAAAAATTTAGTGAATAGCATCAAGCCATTTTACAATAAGCACCAGAAGGAGTACATTTTCGTATATATATATAGATTTTTTTTAAAATAACTTTAGTTGCATAATTATTCCTTAAAAAATATTTATGTGACCACCAATAATCTTTACTCTGGGGGTTGAGAACCCTGATATAAAAGACCCTGTCTCAAAGTGATCACAATAAGCAGCTTCCTCTGTATTATGCAATCAATTGTGATTATATTTATTTTCAGCATTTCCAAATTCATAAAGAGAAACACATTTTATGTCTAAAGAATTGAATTTATCAAAGTTTATATCTTTTAAATTTTATACATGAAAACTTTTTTAGCCCAACACTACCTCTGTCCCATAATAGTTGTTACATTTGCATACACATTTCATACACTAAATGTAACAACTATTATGGGATAGAGGTAGTATTTTATATTGTTGAATTTTGCACAATACCAAATTACATATGATAGCATGTACCTATTTATACACATCTAGTAGGTTTTTAATTTATTTACTGATTTATTCACCACTGCCAATGAAGTTGGAAGAGGTATTTGTATTCATTCATGTTTGTCTGTCTGTCCACAAACTAATCTTTGCTAATAAGTCAAGGTTTTACACATTTTGTTTTAATTACATGAAAAGTTACATACATATAATGATAATAATAATAAAATAAAAATGTATTTAAAACTTTTTCAAGCATTTAGTTTGTTGATTGTGAAAGATACCTAAATAAAAAATATGAGATCTTCTAATCAAGATGATTTCTATGAAAAGATGCTTGAAATTCATGATTAACTCATTAACCGGGAATGATGGAAATTTCCATCACTGCAGTTCTATGGCTAACACAATAACATTTCATTGTGATTGATGGCAACTCAGTTCTATCTGTGAATCAGGGCTCTTATCTTGCAATAGATAACTACTACACTTCTCCAGTTAATGGGTTAAAAGATGCTTGGAATTTATGTTTGGCTAAGTAAATGTATTTATCAATTAACATAAGAAAAAAAAGGGGGGGGGGGACTTTCTGTCAAGTCTGGGGTCTTTTTCTTTAGTCCCCACCAATTAACATCCATAATTTTAAAGTATGGAAGCCTAAAATGAAAAAAAAAAAAAAAAATGATCATGTTGCATTTTCTTTTTCTCACCAAGTCAAAATTCAATTTGTGGTATTATTTTGGGGTCAAATTTTAACAGCATTTTGATCTTGAAGAATCAAAACATTTCAACTTTCCTCCTGAATGGTCAGTCTTGTATATCTTTTTACTTGGATTTCACATCAGTCAAGTTGTCAGATGTTTTCAGCTTTGCTTGAAGAGGAGGCTAATGCTGTCAAAAGTTTGAAATAAGAAAAAATTAGCAATATAGGCAATAGAAGTTTTGGGCTTTTTCGTTTGATATGTTAAGTTTATTCCATTAGTCCTCCCAGAGTTAGGGTGTTCCCTTTCATGGTCGGGACTAACAAAAAAGACCCAGAATTTTGGGTCTTTTTTGGAGAGAAAAAGAAAATGCAACTTTAGATTAAAACTGAGTTTTTTTCTTCATTTATGAGAATGCACTAAATTTTGAAAACTCAGCTTGTGAATCAGTCTCTATTGAGATTATGAAAACCGAAAAGCATTGTGCACCTCCAGTTATATTTTAACAAGATTTAGCACAATGATTGGAGATTGAACCCAGAATTGAATGGAACACATTTTTTCAGTGTACTGTCGTTACATTGTCGCAGTGAATAGTGAGCCAGCCTATTGGTGTTCGCATTTAATTTTTAAAATCCAGAATTTTCACACTTCCAGGCGGACCCCATGTTAAAAATGGTGCAAGCCCCATAATGAATAAAAAATAAATAACAGAATTCATAAAAGAAATAAAATTGGACCAAAGGGGCTGGCTCTGTATTCACTGTAATAACAAAGAGGGTGCACTATAAAAATGTGTTTAATTCAATTTTGGATTCAATTTCCAATTGTTGTGCTCAAAATACAAAGCAAGTGTTATTATAATATAAAAATCACCGGGTATCAGCATTAACCCTTTAATTGCAAAATGATGTTTGTTTTTGGTTGGGTCAGTATTAACTTTTTGGGAATGAGTAGTTTCCATCATTTCCCCCATACAAGTTTTGGAGACATTATGAAAAAAAAAGATGATCTCAAATATGAATTTTTCCTTTTTAATGTATGCTTACTTTTCTTTTTATTTGGCCTCACATTTAAGTGTTTTCAAACTCATGAAAACAGAATTCTCAAGACAACAGAAAAACAACAAAAAACAAAAAACCATAGCAATAAAAGTAATAATTAGCCCATTAACTGCGAATGACAGGAATTTCTGTCATTGCAGTTCTATGGCTAATTCGATAAAATTTCCATTTTATTGTGATTGATGGCAACTCAGTTCTATCTTTCAATGGACAAGGGCTTTTATTTTGCAATAGATAACTATTACTCCTCGCCATGTGTTGCAGTTAATGGGTTAAAGTAGTAATTCAAGTAATAAGATAAGATAAGAATAAGAAAACATCCTTGAAAAATTTCAAGTCTTTCAAGAATAATTGATCTCAGCTAACTTACTTTGATACAAATAGTTTAGTCCATAAAAAGAAGTGCAGTCCCTCCTACAGAGCTAGTACTATTGCTTTTTTTTCTTCATCTCATACTTCAACATTGCTGACATTCCTGTTATACCATGTTAGGGTTAGATAATTTGGGACCACAGTCATTGGAGTTAGTTAAGCCCTTTGCCCCATGAGGAGCATAGGCCATCGACAACGCTCCACCAGTGCACTAGACTCTGGGCAGTCTTCTCAAGATTCATCCAGGAGTGGCCATTTCTATGCATTTCTGCCTCAGTGTCCCCGCGCCATGGTTCCAGGTGAAGGCCTGCCTAGTGATGTTGCTGACAGGCTTCCTGAGGGTGTGGCCAATTCAGCTCCATTGTCTTCTCAGGATCTGTGTGGCAATTAGTTCTTTGTTTTCTCTTTTCCACTGTTCTTCATTGGTGATTTTCTCTGGCCAATGGATATGGAGGATTTTGCACAGGCAGCTATTGATGAAGGAGTCATTGGAGTATGAGATACAAAAATAAGGCAATACTCCTAGCTCTGTAGGATGGACCGCATTAGACTTGTACCCATATTTTCCCTTGTATATAAGAAGATTTCTACTATAGTAAAACAGAGGCTCTCAAGTGGTAAATTATTTTCAAGAATTTTATGCTAGTTATAAAACTTCAGCCATAAGATTATCAATGCCATCAAAAAACTTTAAAAAGAATGTACTACAGCAGTCCCCCTTTATAACGCGGATGATTGCGAATAACCAAAAATCAACTACGAGAACCAAAACAAGTTCACTTATGAACAAAGGTGTTGTTTTCAACACAAAATCAAAGAAATTATCTGCAAAACACAATGTAATTATATGTTAATTGATTACAAATTGAAGAAATTTTATATTTTAGTCATATTAAGTAAGTCTTTTGATGATATTCTGTTTTTATTCGCAGTTTTCTGGACGAGTGGGTGATAACACAGGCAAAAAAGTTGGTGTCCATGACCCTCCCACCTTATATCGTGAACTGCGCTATAGTGAGGGACTCCTGTTGAGTGAATATTAAAATGATTCATGTGAGATATAATGAAATAATTTTTTCCATCTCGCTTTAATGCCAAGGTGGGAATTCAAATCAAATCAATGAATCTATAATAAAAAAAAACACCAAAAAGATGCAATAAGATTGATTCAAAACTGATCGAGAAAACAAATCTGATTAATTTGGTACCATTTTTTTGATGCAAATAAGAAAAATGAGTTCTGCGCTTACTTTAGAAGTTTTTTTTACTAGCTGAAAATCTGCCCTCTGGGCAGCTTTTCCTCCAGATACTATAACAATATATAAATTGAAAATAAAAGAATTGATGCTTTTATTTTTATTCAAGGAAGGTAACTCTCCCTTACATAGACAGAATATTTTCAAGTTGTCACCCCCCTTTTGGGACATATATATATAATAAGGATTCATATCATTAATCAGAAAGATTTGTATGTCAATAACATTAAAGTTAATAAAAATCTTTTTATATTATTATTTTTTTAAAGTATCACCAACATGAAATCATATTCAGAGAGTCAATCTTTCTCAACTGTAGGTCCTGTCAGCATTGGTGGTTCAGTGTGGGCAACATCCTCCGCCTCACTCCCCTGATTCTTCACTCTCAATGATGTTGGATCGATTTTTCTTTTTAGGATTATTCAAGGAGATATCAGCATCTGACTCACTATTTGCTAAGGATTCATGAGTTTTGTCATCTGTCACAGAACCACTGTGTTCACTAGACATGGAAGACTTTTGACCCTTGATATCCTGAGATTTCTTGGACACACTCAAAGATGTTCCCTTTGTATTGTCATCACTTGATTCCCGTTTTGAGTGAGCAGGTTTTGACCTTTTTCCAACGGCTCCTCGTTTAGGCTTTTTATCTTTTTCTCCAAAACTTGAAGACTTATTAGTTCTACTTTTTAGTTCATGGTCGGAGTTGTTATTGCTACTGCTGCTCTCCAAAATGGAGACGTTTTTTTTCTTCTTTGTGATGCTAAACATTTTTAGAGGCTTTTCTGAATTCCTATCCATGTCAGAGTCTGAACTATCCAAGACAGTTGGTCTTTTAGGACAGCTCCTTAGAATTGTTTCATTTTCACTGTCGGATGATATCGGAGAGTCAACTTGGAGCTTCTGACTTGAGGACTTCAAGTGCAGTTTTTTCAGTGTCCCTTTTACCTTGCCTTGCTTTTTTATTTTTGTAGCAGAATCATCTGAACTCTCCAATGATTCCGATGACCTCTGTTGCTGCCGGGTCACTGAACTTTTTGATCGACCTTTTTTCGAGGAGCTTTCAGTATAACGTTTCTTGGCAAACTTTTGTTGCCTTGATTTGCACTTATTGTACGTGTCACTGTCATCATCTGATATAGCAAAGGGGCTTTCTTCTCCACTCGTGTATGCTGCATCATAGTTGTAACGGGATTGGACCGTTACAAAGTCATTAACGAGTTTGCGAGGCTGTAATTTATTAAGACCTGTCGTTGGCACATTGGTTATCTTATCCCAGACGTCAGCTCTGGTTGGCATAGTGAATTCCTTTTGATTTTTACGTCTTTCTGAAGTCCGTCGGGCCTCAGCAGAGACAGGTGTCGATTGCAAGTTCTCCATTTCTTTGTCAGGATCGGTCTTTTCAACCGAATTCTCACAACTGGATTTCATCAGTATTTTTTCTTTAAAAAATATATATATTTGGTAATTAATAACAGTATACAATTTGTAATTATGATTTGTGTGTGTGTGTGCAAAAATAAAAGTTAATATCCAGTTTGGAAAATAATAAAAATGATTTTGAAAACCATGAAAATAAAAAAGGCACTATAAAAATATTAAAAAAATACAAAAAAGTATTGTTAAAAATAAATTTTATTTAAAATATAGATGATGCTGATTTGAGAAAAAGTGAGATATACTTTTTAATAATACTGCATGACATAGATCATCACGATTATTTAAATTAATTTTTTACGTATTAAAAGAAATTTTATATTTTGTCATTATCGATTCTTGCCAAAAAAACACCAGAGAATAATTTTATTTATATCATAATTTTTTAACTTAAAAAACTTAACTTCCAAGTTTTCTAAGAAAAAAAACAACACCTGAAATATAGACTAAAACTTAAAAACTGGGAATAATTGAGAAATATTTGTTTTTTAAAATCATTTAAAAAGTCTGATCATTTTGTTTAATTGTGGTGTTCAATTTAGCAAGAATATTTAAATTTTTTAAATTTCAGTAACTCAATTGGAAAAAATGGTATAAATATTTAAAATTAATATTAATTATTATTTGCACCTTAAATATACAAGTTCAACATTCGTTCTCTAAAAAGAAAAATAATTAATGTGAAAAAGAAAAACAACCAATAATTTTTATATCTTTTAAAAAGAAATTGTACCGTAAAACTAAAAATTAATGAATGACTAGCGAAAAACTTACCAAATAATACGAGTTAACTTAAAAATGCAATCATGATTATTAAAGTCCAACTTAATGGATTGTAGCATTTTATTTTTTAATAAAAAGATTATTTCGTTGGACGATATTCAATATTAATTCGATGGAGAAAACGTGAATGTTGTAATGTGTGTTGACGAGGAAAGAAGGAAATAAGACTTGCAGTTCCAACATTAACCCATTAACAGTAGATGACGGGAATTTCCGTCATTGCAGTTCTATAGCTAACTAAATTAAATTTCTGTTTTATTGACATTGATGTCAACTCAGTTCTATCTGGGAGCAGGGCTTTTATCTTGCAATAGACAAGGGCTTTTATCTTGCAATGGACAAGGGCTTTTCTTGCAATGGATTAAACTTGCCAAATGCCACCTTCCGCAGTTAATGGGATAACCATTGGACCATTATTATTTTTAATTTGTTACCAGTATTTTCTTTCATCTTAATGTTTTAGTTGCTTTATTAATAATGGTTGACAATGCTTCATCTAATAATATTTTTTAAAAAAGAGATAGCGTTGCTGTTATCACAACAAAACATTAAAATCACGCAGTTGCCATCATTGATTTTAAAAGTGAAACAAGGAAGCAAAGAAACAGTGTATATTACTAAAAGCAAAAGATTAAAGTGCTTATAGCATTGCCAATCTCTCTAAAATCTTTAGCTCCAAAATTAATTAAAAAGAGTAAAAACAAAAAGTTTTTCCCCCCCAAGTATATGTTTTTAAACTCTTTATCTTAATTTTGTTTTTACTACTTAGAAGAAGGTACAATGTACCGAGAGGTCATAGAAGTAGATTAAATAACAGAAAATTATTTAGCAATAAATTGTGATTCTATGGAATGTGTAGCTTTCAGTAGATGAGATGTAAATAATTTTAAAAAGATAGTTATTATAACACCACAAATGATTAATGATTTTAAAATTGTTGTAAACTAGATTTGTTCGCAGGAAATCTTTTTGTTTTCACTTTAAAAGGAACGAATAACACATAAAAACTGTTCGCCATTCCATAATTTCAAGCATTACAAACAAAACAATATCAATGCCATCGCTTTTTTAAAAAGAAAAATTGGAATAAATAAATTTAAAGACAAATCGAAACGAGTAGTAAAAATGTAATATTTTAGGTGCGTTACTCGTTAATGAATTATTATTTTTGTACATATGAATAATAATAATACTTTCCAAATGATTTACTACAACACAACAAATGCTTAGGTTTTAATATGGTGTATAAAAAAAACTAGATGATGGTGATGCTTGTAATTGTATACTATACTTGTAAAATGTATGTATGTAAAAAATCAACTTTCGCTATTCATTTCACAAGAAAGACTTGGTCGAAAAAATTCATACTGTGGTTTATTTTTGAAACAGATATTGAAAGAGAACTTTGGTCTGATATTATTTCTCTTAATTCAGATGATGATGACAATTAACTTGCATTTGCTCAGCTGCTCAGTGGGTACATACATCAACATAGAAATTAAATTAGGCCTTTAAAAAAACAGAAGATGAAAGAAAGATCGAATGACTTAACATTTGATGCGAGATATAACTTGTGAGCCTGAAATACAAACAGTCATTTCCTACGTGTTCATTATCACAAAGATTGTGTTTTCACTTATCGTATTTGATGACAAAAATTACTTCTTTAGACGATGTTGACGGTGACTATCGTAAATATGTTCCCCTCTTTAAAAACATCCGGACCTTTTCACACATGTCTCTCTGTCTCCTTGTGTATATCCAGTGTTGCCAATCTAGATGTTTTTCATCTAAATCGAGATGTTTTTGGATGTCATAAATCGCTATTCAGATGATTTTTTAATGAAATAAGTAATGTTTTTATTTACTTTAGAGTAATACAATAAGTAATATTTGGAATAAAATAAGTCATAATTTTAATAAAGTAAATGCTGACGATTAAAGTCACATTTAATTTATTAATAAAGTTATAATATATTTTCGATATATATCTAGAGAATCTACATGTTTCTAGATGTTTTTGTACTCAATTTTAGATGGAAACTTGAAAATAAATTTGACAGCTGTTGATTTAGTGTCAATTTCTCCTCGTCTGACTGTTATTGAGAATACAATTCATTTACAAGTTTTTGACGATAGCATTAATCGTTTTAAACAAACATTGATTTAATTCTTGATCTAAAAAAAGGGAAACTTCTTATTACAAAAACATAAAAGAAAGAGAGGATGCTTCTTCTGTAGTGAGTATGGCATGATGCATGACACACATATGCGAAGTGTGTTTGAACAGTGAATCCGAACATTTTCAAACTATTCGAAATCTCCAATATTTAAAATATAAAAAATATATATTTGTTTTCGACGATCTCAAAAAAGTTTTGGAACATTTATTTTTGCAGTTGAGTTAGAGTATAGATAAAAGAAAACACACATTTTTGTTCTTTTCTTTTAGAACTAAGATTCTTAGATTAAGAACTAAAATTCTTAGTCAATAAGAAGTTTTAATTGTTACGATGTTCAACCTGTTAAACAGGTTTTAATCCAGTGTTTTATAAAGTTTGTTTAAAATTTCTTTTTTTTACTTGAACGGTTGAGGTTTTAACAGATTCTTCATTTAAATTTGCCTGAAGTTCTGAGAGATCAGGTTTCCTGTAGGTTGTTTGTAGGAAATAAGTCACAGGATAAAAAAATCGCTGTACTCTCATGATAAACTTTTGAATGTGTTGCTTAAAAAAGCAGAAGAAAAAAAAGAAGCATCAATATGTCAATATTTTTTGTACCATAGATTGGGGTAATTGAGAACGCGTCGCAAATCATTAAAAAAAGTTAAATTTGTAAACCCCCAGATTTTAATGAAAATTGCCATGCCAAGTAAAGTGAGTTTTTTGCTCAAACCCCCAAAGATGAAATCCGTTTTTCAAAATTCCAATTAGAGGAGGGGCTATGACCCACCCAAATTTCGACATTTTGGTGAACCAACTACCCTATGTTTACAAGTTCATAACTCAGATAGAACCATAGTAGTCCGGGG
>VCCN01002910.1:5037382-5053927 GCA_006491835.1 Architeuthis dux
ATATGCATAGTGAGAGGGGGCAGTCGTCCCAGGGTGCAGGTGTGAAGGGGCGCACAATTTCCTCTGCTTATTAATTAATAATTATTATTTGAATCATTGATAGTATATACTTAGAGAAATAGCTAGAGCTACTAAAACCTCAGGTGTGTTAACTTGTGTTATATTACTGACCATATTTTTAGGGTGGGGCAATTGAGAACAGTATGATGAGAACAACCTTACATTTTAATTAACAACTATTTTGGTGAGTCAAACTCTTCTGAAATATCTACAGGATAAAAGACAAACTAGCATCATGAAGAGAGCACCTCGTAGTTATAAAGTGAATGTTGCAACAGGTAGGAGTGTGTCACTTGCTGACTCGGAAGAGCCAAGTCCATCAAGTAGTGTCACAAGACCAAACATATGTCCAAAATCCCTCAATTTTGCAGAAGCTGACAGTAACTCATTAGATGCTGATGATGTGGAACACTCAGTAAGGGATCTACATCCCGGTGACTATGTACTTGTGAGGTTTGAGAGTCGTGTAAGCAAACAACAAGCAGTACATTATGTAAGTAAGATTGTATCTAAGGAGAGTAGCCAGAAGTGGAAAATATATTACAGGAAGTCTGACATTCCAACTGGTAGAGGCACTAATGTAAATATTACTTTTAAGCAACCAACTAATCCTGATGTGTGTATGTAAATGGAGGTTATATTGATGTAATTAGGACTATTATTAAATATATCTGACTCCATTGAAAGTTAACGGTTTAAACAATAACAAGGATCGTTGTTTAATAATCTCTAAAGAAGAAAGAATGCATTTAAAGAGTTTGGTTTACTACTTAATAAGTGTCCTTAGTTCGTTGAAAATGTTAAGGAAAAAAGTGTGTGTGTGTCTACAAAGGGTATATTTTTTCTACCAACATGGAATATTTTATATAATACATATGTTAAAAACTATGAATGTGTATGTACATAATCATAGGTGAGAGGCGCATCTCAGTGGAAATGGTGAAATGTGGAACTGTCATGGATTTGTCTGGCAACAAATCCAGACTGAACAAAGAATGAAGAATAGTCCATTTTCTTATAGGAAGAGGTGAGTGGAGGATGAGTAGCTGGTCGAAATGTTGTGTGTTGGAATGGACATTGTCAAAGTTCCAAGGTGAAATGGTTGATGACAAAAATACATATGTGTATCTGTTATAGGTATAACAAATGGAGAGGATATGGTGATGAAACTAAAACTGAGCAATTGCTATACAAATGTAGTCATTTTTAGAAAAGTAATCAGCAAAAAACCTGTTTGATAGGAAGATATTAGTTGTAGTTTAATTATTATTCTCGATTATTTCGTAGTTTGAATTTTTATGATGTTTTCAAAAAATCTAAGCCTCCAAATCTCAAATATGTTCTCAATTGTCCCAACCATATTTTTGAGTAGCTCCCATATTCTTTCTACCAACATTATGGAATATTTTATATAATATATATGTTAAAAACTAATTAATTTGTAAGCCTGCTGAAAACAAAAAAAAATTCAACATTAACTTAACTTTTGGTGAACCTTAGAACCTGAAAAAGAGCCTAAATTCCTTCTCAATTACCCCATTCTATGGCAACATTTTCCAAGAGGGATAACTATAAAATGCTGATTATAGAGTAGTCTCCCTTACTTATCTATTTTTTTGTAAATGCGTGAAAAATCCAGGTTCATTCTGGTTGAACATAAACAAGAAAATGCAGAGTAATATAATGTTTTGATATTTTTTGAGTACAATGCAATTGCAAAAATTTAAATACTGTCATTTTTTTACAGCATGGTTAAACTAGTTCTGGGCAGCATATTACTTATTTTATTACTATAAACTAAATAAATAAAATGACAGGCTCAGCTGATGGCTGCTACTGATACTTTAAGTGTGACATGGTAGGAAGGGAGAGGGGAGAAAAGAAAGCTAGTTAGTTTAATAAGAAAAGAAAGTTAAGTAGTTTACTATGGGAAGTGGGGTGGTAGGAAAATTATGCATATGAAACTAATTCATCTTTCTTTTTTTTATTTCCATTAGATGAAAAATTTGAAATAAAACTAATCCATGTTTTTATAACATTTAGATAAAAACATGGACAGGCAATGAAGATTGGAAGGGATAAGGGAGAGAATGAGAGGTTAGAGGCTTAGGGTGAGCGAAGAGCAGAGGCATGAGATAATTGATAATCTTAGTTGTCAACACTTGGGGAATATCCACGGGTCAAGCTCTATAATAATAAGTCTTCAGGCTGACATGTTGTTATTAGCTGAATTTTTCTTTGAAGTTTTCACTGTATCATGTTTGATCTATGTGATTAATATTCACCATTGAATTAAGTGTGTTGACAAGGAAGGAGGTTATGTTGAAAAATAAATATTTGTTGTGTAAGATAAATTATTTTTTTATAATTAGACTGTGGACGTATTGATGTTCCTACATATATCACCTTTTAAAATTCAGTAAAACATAATCCTGTTTGTTATTTATAGCAAACTACGGCCCATGGGCTAAATCTGTCCCGAGGCCTCATTTCATTGTTTTCCTTATCTGTCTTTGATTATCGAACCATAAAATTTATTATTGACAAATACGTAGAGCAAATGTCTCATTTTTGCAGTAGCCTCAAACGAATCAATGTTTTATAGCTAAAAAGTGTTTTAACACTATGTATTACCACTGTTCATTAATATACACAAAATTTGAACCACAATTAAACAGTAAATTGTCCTCAAAGAAGAATTTCATAGTTCTCCTTGATTAATAGTACGTGGAAGTTTATGTAGGTACATACTCTTATAATGAAAAAAAAAACATTAAAATAATTTTTAAAAAAAGCTTTTATGGTCATTGTTAAAAACTGTTTACCAAAACTGTCAACATAGCTTTCTTCAGTGTTTAAGTGGGTCTGGCTGGCTATGCATGCATTGTGTGTACAGGCCGCACCAATGAATCTAGACGACTGAAAATTTAAACATTTACTCCTTATTATATCTAGACCCCCCCCCCGGATTTTAGTGGGTGGTTCAATTTACAATGTAAAGTAAAGCGTCCGTCTCTTAAGAGACAATTCCCAATGGAGTACACACCCGGTGATGAAGACCCAGTTTCTGTTGCATGCGTCAGCTTAGTGATCCTTGCAAATTTCAAGTTTGGTCGAGACCAGTACTTTATTCTTACAAGTTTTTATGGATACAAGTCCACCGAAGGGATACACCTAATCACACAGCTTAGAGTGTACTCAATTAGCCGCTGAGTGCACAGGGAAATTTGTTCTAATGAAGAGTTTTCCACACTCTTTGCTCATACCGGGAATCGAACCTTCTGCGTGTGAGGCAGACGTGCTAACCATTACATCATCTGAGTGGACAGTTTACAATGTAAGTTTATGGTAAATTGGTCCTTTAGTTTGTGTCCAGCAGTGTTCACATTTGTTTGCTTTTTTAAATTCGGACATTTTTTAGTGATCACAGCCCAACAAAAGGCAAGAGAAGTAACTTATTCATTGATTACCCTGTAAATGCAGCAGTCATTACTATTTGCCTTCAGGAGAAACTGCTATCAGAGAAATTAAATTTTTTAAAAAATTTCTCTCAGTCTTCATAAAAGCAAAACAAAAGTTTAACTTTGATTTATTCAGCCTAAGATTATGAAGTCTGTCTGGAAAGTATCCAGTCATTTAATATTAATGAAAAAATAGCCTACCTAGGACAATGGCGCCTTAGTCCCCTTCAAAGAACTCCTCTAGTCTAGGGACCTGACACATTTATGCCAGTGTCCCTTCCACTTTTCAAAACAGTCTACAAAGTCCTCTTTTGGGATCACCATCAGATGCCTTGTTGTGTTCTCCTTAATCTCGTCTAAGGTCTGAAATCTCCTCCCTTTCAATGGTGATTTTAGTTTTGGGAAAAGCCAGAGTTCACAAGGAGTTAAATCTGGATTGTAGCGAAACTGGCAGACCTGGGTGATGTGGGGTTTTGTCAAAACATCCTGCATGAAATGTGAAGAATGACTCACTCAGTTATTGTGAATGCGATGGTCACACAGTACACAAACTAACTCTCACTCAATGGTATCTCACTACCCATGGAAGAGTGTCTGTTCACAAGGCACAGTAAGGTCCTCTATTATTGGTTGCCAAGTTACATCAAGACTGTAAACGGTTCTTGAGATATTCAAAATAGCTGGATACTTTCTATAACTTTTTCCGATTTTTTAATTTGCTTGCTGTAAGTTTTAACTTGCCCGGGAAAAGTTATAGATAGATCTTGTAGATCTCACTTGTCAAAAATATAAGGGATTGGAGATTTTTGTTTTTAAAATAATGGCATGAATGTATAACTGTGATACCAAACTAGCATACAACCTGTCAAAATGACAGGTCCTGTCATTAAATATTGAATTTTAAATAATTAAAATGAAATATTACATTAATAAATATTAAATAATAAATTAATGAAATTAAATATTAAATTGATAAATATTTTGTAATTGTATCCCATTGTGTGCCTTCAATCCATCTATAGATTGTTTCACCACGTGATCTACGATTTCCGGTGACATAAAACAAAAGATCGCCTTTCTATTTAGATTTTTAACTGAATTAAGCAATAACATAAATAGTTTTACTTTTCAACAAAATAATCACTTGCCTAGCCCCTCTCCACTTTTTACATTGGGTGGGTTGGGGGTTGCCATGCTGGTGAAGGGGGACGCTGTACAGCGGTGACTGGCTGGAGAGCTGGGAAGGAAGGAAGCAGAACATGGGGACATTTAAATGTCATACTCCCTCTACCCCGTGATACGCTCCTTATCTACATTCCTATGTAGATACTATGGTATTAATATATATATTATCAATGTTGTCAAATGTCCTTTCTTTGTTCTCATTTCAGACACACTCCCTACGTACGTAGGAAGGTAGATACTATGATATTAATATATAGATTATCAATGATGTCTAATGTCCTTTCTTTGTTCTCATTTCAGACACTGCTCTTTGAGAAAAGAATCTAACAATGATAAAATTCTTCCTCTTTACCTTGATGGTTGTTGCCACTTCATTGTTTAGCCTCTTCATACAAAGCTCTCGCTTCTCATTGCTTATAAGAAACAAACCTTTTATAGAGCCAAGCCCAAACCTTGTATGTGCCGTGAATGAAAATGATCGTTTTGATTGTCATCCAGAACAACATTTAACAGAAAAGGAATGTAAAAGAAGAGGCTGTTGTTGGCATGGTGACAATGCCATGGTTCCTTGTTTCTTTCCTTCGAATTATGTTGGCTATGTTCTGCAGGAATCCGTCATCACAGAACTTGGGTTTTCTTTGACACTAAAACGTCAAAAACCTTCACCATATCCAGATGATGTGTCAAAACTGCAAATGGATATCTCTTTTGAAACAGAGACACGATTGAGGATTAAGGTAAATTAATGATAGAATTTGTTCATTCCACAGTGAATTAATTTCAGACTACTATTTACCTTTATCTTAATTTTTTAAGTTGTTTTTATCACAAAATAGTAGTCAAAAATTAATTCAATGGGTTACAATCAGTGTTCCCTCTATGCTGCTCAGTCATGCTTAGGAAAAATTTTATTCTGTGCAGTAAAATTCTAATGCGGAGCATCATGCTCGGCATCAGAATTTTACTGCACAGAATAAAATTTTTCTATTCTGTGTTTCTCTCATTCTTAATAATCTGAACAACTTCAGAGAATGAAGAAGTCTGAAGAACACATTGGTTGAAACGTCATGATAAAATCAACAAAGATGAGAATATTAGTCCAAATAACTCATGGATTAGTCCAAATAACACATTTCAGAATTTCAGACAATGAGGAAGGCAAAAGAACACATCAGCCGAAACAGCACGATGAAACCAACAAGGATGAGAATTTTAGTCCAAATAACTCATGTATTAGTGATATTAACTCATGTCAGATTTTCAGACAATGTTCTCTTGTTGTTGCATGAGATTCATTGCTGCAGAAATTGTATAAAAGTTGTTTAAGTCACTACAATAGAAAAAAATGGAACTTGCTTTTCATTTTTAAAGATTAGTCTAAATAAACTTGTGAATGCCACTAATTTTGATTGTTCTTAATTTTTCTTCTATCCTGGAGTAAAATCTCAATTTTCTTTCAGATTTTTGATCCGGCAAACAAAAGATTTGAGATCCCCTTTACAGTGCCCAAAGTAAAAACCAGAGTAAAAAATCCTCAATATGTTTTTCATACAACACCAGTGGGTCAGCTATTTTACTTCAATGTCTCAAGAACTGATCCAGTCAAGTCTAAAACCTCAACAATTTTGTATGTACACACTGTTATATGTCTTTTAAATTGATATCTCATTTAAAGAATGAAATCGTTTTTTTTAACAAATCTCATATCGTGAAAATACTTAAAAATATTTTTGTCAAAATTAGCCACCCATTTTTCTAAAGAATTGATTCATACATTTTAAATTTTTAATTCATTTTAAATAAAGTGTTTATGACCGATTGACCGTGATTATAATAAACGGCTGCCTCTGTATTTAAAACTTTCCGATTTTCTGCAGATAATCTATAATAAAGGAATCTGTTTCACTGCTATCAATTATAATGTTTATGTATGTATATATATGTTAAATCAATGAACTCGCTGAAGCAAGCTCCTAGCAGCCCCCATTCCATTTCCAGTCCCAGAAACACGGACCTGAAGTGGGAACGGGGAAGGCTCACTTCTTCACAGGCAATAGTCCTGAGCAGCACGTGTCTTTGTTCCGTCTCTTTGTTTTAACATGCAAAATACAGTTATGAACAGAAAGAACAACAAAGCAAACAAAGGCACTAAATAACAGACAACATTATATCAATATTTTTTTTTCATTTATTTCTTTGTTTATAAAATAGAATTCGTTCAAGTGGAACTTTAGTTTTTGCTGATCAATTTCTTCAACTGTCATACTTCTTACCCTCAAATTTGATCTATGGACTTGGAGAACATCATGGCCCACTGCTACATTCCACAAATTGGTCCAAGATTCCATTATGGAACAAGGACCATATTCCTAAGGTAACAAGTTTTTATTGTTATTTTTTTAGCCATCATTAACCCATTAACTGTGGCAGGTGGCAAAGATTAATAATTATCCATTGCAAGATAAAAGCCCTTGTCCATTACAAGTTATCCATTGCAAGTAATCCATTGCAAGATAAAAGCCCTGACTCTCAGATTGAGCTGAGATGCTGTCAATCACAATAAAATAGAAAATTTATTCAGTTAGCCATAGAACTGCAATGATGGAAATTTCCATCATCTGCAGTTAATGGGTTAATTTATGCCATTATTAGTATAAATTAAAATTGCCATGTATGCTTTTTGCAGCCTCATAAAAGGGCACCAAAAATACATGAAAATTAATCAATCTTGATGAACAATGTTATTGAATGTGTAATTTAAAATACAATCAACAACAGACATTAAAAATGGTTTGGCAATGAATTTACTCATAGATGGTAATCTTCTATAATATTATTCTGCTTGTTCCTTATTATTTAAATGTCTTTCATGCTTGGTTTCTCTGCACTCTAATTCATTTAACAAAAAAGTGAGAAACATTTCAGTTTATTTAATGAAAATATCTTTTCAGGATAAGTTAAACATCTACGGATCCCATCCGTTTTATCAAATACTCGAGAAAGATGGCAGAAGCCATGGAGTGTTCCTGAGGAACAGTAATGCAATGGGTAAGTATTTATTTTGTTTATTTGAATCTTTTTTTTAACAATAATAAACTTTATTTCTTTTAAATAATACAAACTGGTCAGTACCTAGATGGGTGACCATCCGGAAATATCAGGTGCCATAACCAATTGGGGAGGCATCCCCTGCAGCCATGCTGATCTCCAAATGTATTGAGCACTTCTTCCCTTTGGAAATCTTCTGCATGAAGTGGAACTTGGGCACAACACTTCCTCCATAACTATCTAGAATTATCTCCCTTGCTACTATCTAGATCATGACAGAAGTGAGTTCCGAATATGCGCCGCACTAGCGGAAATAAAGAATGCCCATGTATGCAGATCAACTCTCATTATTCTCCATGTGCGAGCCATGAACACAACGTTCTTCTCCTTGCCCTTTTTTGTTTGTCTGTTTCCCCTTTCAGTGCGCCTCTCATGAGCTGAGTGACACTACACTAAGCTCAATTCCTGAAGCTGCTAATGTTAGATATTTAGGCAGCTGTGGACGGGGGTCACAGATTTGAGCCCCACAGGTGTTGAAAGTCATAAACAGGATATCGGCCAAACCGGAAGAGACACACCAAGTGTTGAAAAGACATAAACAGGATATCAACCAATTTCCCTGTTGTCTAGGACCCGTATGCCATGCTATCTAAGAAAGGTCTGTCGGCTCTTGTTATCTCTCTCCCACACTTCATTCTCCCCACTGCACAGTGTATCTGATGCAATAAAAATATATCATTATATTTTTATAAACCAAGACTCCAGTTTTCATTTTTCTCAAAGACCAAGATTTTCCTCTAGACCCGTGGCTATACAACACTAAAACCGTCTGCTAAGACGAAAAAACAAAAAAATAAAGAAAAGAGCCATATAATACAGACTTTGGATTATGTTCTGATACATACCTAGTAATAACTGTTTTTTTATTCTCCTTTATTTTACTTTTATTTATTTTTATTATAATCCATTTCTGACTTGCTAGGCCCATTGAAATTTAATCAGAGCACCGTTAACCATACATTTCTGGACCACGTTACCTAATCTGTCCATTGAATTCAGAGTTGTCCTTCACCTAGACTGGTTGACAACCAAGAATGAAGAGCCCAACCCACCCTGCTATTTTACCCATAGCTGGGAGAAGAGATGGATTCATGCCTTTCCCAAGGGCATTAGTGCAAAATGAATGCAATCTGTCTCAGCCAGAGTTCAAACTCGGTTTGCCAATTCCATTTTCCGTGCTGCTAACCATTAAACCACCAACACCTCAAATAGCCAATGTAATACTCTTTAAGTTGTCTGAATTTCTTAGAGGAAGAATTTTCATTATTAATTTTTGACCAGTTTATCTTTCATATTATTATTGCTTTTTATTGCAACACTTAAATTGTTTTACATTCTACGGCCATTAACTCTTAAATTCATATTAAGAAATTCAAATCAACTGGAGTAATTTCTGGTCAAAGTTCCTTCCCTTTCACTTTTAGGTGAACTTAAAAAAATCTTTTTAATTCATTTCACAAAAGAGTTCCATTTAAAATAAAATTCTATTCATTGAAAAGTTCCACTTTGTTTAGGATTGATTTCAAGGGGTTCACAAATTTAAGAGTTAAATAAGCAGCCTGAATCAGAAATAAAAAGTAGGCTCTGACAAGATCCAAACTTGCATCCCATATCCTTGGGAGCCGGTCTGACATGGATGATGCTTTTACTGATTTGGTCACAGAGACTAATCAGCTAAGCAATGTTAGATCTAGTCATATATATATACATCCTTTCTCATCCATTTCTCCATTCCATATTGTTTTTTTTATACCTAGTAGTAGTAGATGTAATAAGATTAGGTTAGATTTGATCTTTTGCCAACCATAAGAGCTCTAGTAGGTCAATTGGTAGAGCAGTTGCCATACATAGGCAGGCTTCCTTAGGTAAAAGGGATGCTAATTTGAGTCTCGCCTAGAGCTTATTATTCATTTCCGATCTGCACTGTTTACTCACTGCCGTAGACTGATGGTCTGAGTAGTTGTGATTAAAAGCAACCAAAGTTAAGATGAAAGAAATACTAGTCAAAGATTAATAATGGTTGACTATGCTTCATCTAATAAAAAAATCAAGATAATATTACTGAATATAATCTTATTTAAAAGTGATCTAGCAAAAACTATTATTTTAATACTAGTTTACTCATGCCATCAAAAAATGACAGCAGTATTTAAATAATTTTGCAATTGCATTGTACTTATAAAATATCAAAAACATTAGGTTGCTCTGCATTTTCTTGTTTATATTCAACCAAAATGAACTTGGATTCTTTTACACATTTGAAAAAAAATATATAAGGGAGACTACTCTATAATTAGCATTAAATAGTTATCTCCCTAGACAAATGTTACAGACAAAAAATAGAGACCTGACATATTATATAAGTAGATTTATTATTTAAAAGAAAATGGCATAAGTCTGTAAGAATGATGTTTTTCTAAATGAGGAAATAATCCTGGAGATTTTGTTGAATATCAAGTTACTTATAATGTTTCTTTTTTTTTAAAGATAAGTAGATCAAATTTTAGATATGTCAATGTGTCACCATTTCATTTTCACATGATGTCATATTTAACTCTTTCTGTCTTAGATTTCTTTCAAGAACTAAATGATTTCATCATTTATTTTTATTATTTGATGAAGTAATGTAATCCAATATTGTATTAAATTTGTTTACTTTTTACAATTAAAAAAAAAAGTAGTCAAAATGAATATATTATTGGGTTACAATACTTCATCTAATAATAAAATTGCTTTAATAATAGGAGAGGGTGGTGATACTTCGGCCATTTAAAAAAATTTTTTTCTAAAAATTCAGGTTTAAGCAGTAGTGTAATTGTGTTGATGTTAAAATGTAAGTCTTATCATTTTGCTCTTCAGATGTAAGTATCAAATCCTTAGCTACTTTCAATTTTAAGCTACAGTTAACAAAACACAAATTTGTAAATCGTGCAAACTATCCCACCTAGTGGTGATAGTTCGGTCAGAGGGGTGGGATAGTTCAGCCACATGTATTAATTTGCATATTCTTGAAATTAAGTGAGTTGGATTGGCTAAAAACATAAATTTAATCATTTCAAAGATATTTTATTATCCTAAAGTACAAAGTACAAAAATAAACTTCAATACAAAGAAACCTCTTCATATTTGTTAGAAATATAATCTTTTAAAACTCAAATAGGCATCTTCAGAATTATGGATAATTGGCTTAGACTCTTTTTTTGTGCTTTATTATGATGCATAATTGCCCTCATTTCTCTCTCTCTCACATTCACTGCAATTCTCACAAATGCGCTCTACTGTAGATCTTGCTCTCTCCCCTCCTCCTCTGTCTTCCTCTCTCTCCTCCTCTGTCTCTCTCCTCCTCGTCCTCTTCCCCCCCTCTCTCTCTCTAACATCCAAATGGCATTTCAGATTACAAAAGAAACTTAATATTGACTTTACTTCTCACTTTCAGAAGAAGAAACTTAAACTCTCATTTTATCTAAGCCTATCTATTTCCCTATTTCTTACTAATTGACTAGATTGACCTTTTCGACAAACTATCCCTCTGCTTGACTGCCCAACCTATCCCCCACAATATGATAAAATAATGGCTACCCTCAGAGTTCACACAACAGAGTTTAATATTCACTTTCAACAGCAGTATCTTCTACATGTAATACAGATTCACCATAATAATGCATAAATCATTGCTTGCCATATTCATGTATGTAGAGATTATGATATATACTCTAAAAAAACATAGGAACCTCAAAAAACATAAATTCTGACCTGGAGAAAGAAGTTCTGGGCTTGTTGTTTTGAAATTCCGCATGGACGATGTAAAAAAACTGTAGGTTCCATACTTTTTTCAAGAAATGCAATGTCCGACCTTGTCCGAAGTATCACCGCCTTTCCTTACTACTAGTACTAAAACAAAAACAACAAACATGGTGCTGATAATCGCAGTAAGGAGTAGGTTTAAAAGGTAAGATTTGACTTCTGCTAGCCATGAAAACTTCTGTGGCCGAGTGGTTAGAGCAGCAGGGCATAAATCAGGCTTCCCTCTTGCAAGAAGAACGTGAGTTTGAATCTCTCCAGAAGTTTACTCCATATTTTTAATCTGTGCTGTTTACTCGCTGCCATAGAGTGATGGTCCATGTTGAATTGTAATAAAAACAACTAAAAGTTAAGATGAAGGTAAAAAGTTGACAAAATTAATACAATATTTAAATGATTTGTTTGCAGATATTATTCTACAACCTTCGCCTGCTATAACCTGGCGTCCAATTGGTGGTATTTTTGATATGTATGTCTTTCTGGGTCCACACCCGAATGACGTGGTGCAGCAATACACTGATATTATTGGTCGGCCGTTCATGCCTCCCTACTGGAGCCTAGGATTTCATCTGTGCAGGTTTGGCTACCCAACAGTAAACAGGACTTTGACCATTATGAATCGAGTCCGAGCAGCAGGAATACCCCAGGTCAGTGGTTCCCAAACCTTTTTTGAATCACGGTACCCTTAGTGTACAAGGATTTTTTCACAGCATCCTAAGTCAGAAAATACTGAACAATTGTATTTACGTCGATGTGATTTTGTTAGTTTCAATCTTCAATGAGGCCGTAGAGAATCTGCGGTTATTCATATGTAACTACTATGTACTGAGAATGTTTGACACAGTTTTAGAATAATCCAGAATGTAAACCTTGTCAATCAACTAAATTTCTAATCCTGTAAACACTGCTGAATTTGTTACAAAATAATATAGTACAGTATTTCCTGTTGCATAATATTACTGAGTGTGATGGTTTCCAATATGTAACGTTTATTAATTGATTTAGTTTTGCTTTCATATGACCCAACTATTATTTCTTCCTTTTAGGATGTGCAGTGGAATGACATTGATTATGCATACAAAAGAAGGGATTTCACCTTTGACCCAATCAAATTTGGAGATTTGCCAGGTATGGTACGAGAAATCCATAAACGAGGAATGAAATACGTAATGATAACAGTAAGTTATTGGTTTTGGATTTAAATTCTGTTTTTCTTTTATACATGTATATCTTAGCATCTACTTATATAATACGCCACATGCATGTCTATATTTTTTGTTTGTAACATTTGCCAAGGGAGATAACTATTAAATGCTAATTATAGAGTTGTCTCTCTTATTATGTATTTCTTTTTTTTTCAAATGTGTAAAAAATCTGGGTTCGTTTTGGTTGAACATAACCTAGTAAATGCAGAGCAACATGATGTTTTTGATATTTTTTCAAGTACAATGCAATTGCAAAATTATTTAAATGCTAAAGTCATTTTTTGATGGCATGGGTAGACTAATAGTCTGATGGTTTATCATGATGATGACAATGGTGGCGCTAGGTCTAACTGCCCCCCACCCAATTCTTTTTTCATTATTTTTTAGATTTTTTTAGATTAATATTTTTAGATTTTTCGGGGTTCCACAGATTTATCCCCCCCCCACACACACACACTGGTGTTGCAGGCTCTGTGGTTCCCACGTGCCGCCTCTGTGACAAATGGTAATTATAATGTTGTCTTGTGTTTTGTGCCTTTGTTCACTTTGTTGTTCTTTCTGTTTTAGCTGTGTGTAGTTTGAATGTGTTTGGTTTGTAACCGTGTTTAGTGTGTTAAGAAAAGAAGAGAGACGTATGTTGACTGGGCTGTTTGCCTGTGAAGAACTGATGAGCCTTCCCAGCTCCCACTTCCAGGCTCCTGTTTTCATGACCGGAAATGGGGCTCATAAAACGGGGGCTGTTGGGTAAACTCTTAGCATGTTTATTCATATTAAACATAGATACATATATAGAGATTAATACATAAACATTACAGTAATGTCACTCTGAAGTTTAAAATCTTGAATTGCATCTGTAATGAGCACTACTAATACAGGAAACCCCCTATTACTGTGATTCTGATTAGCGCATTTTCGATTAACACAATTTTTTATCTGAAAAAACAAATAGCAGGCTCTATTATGTATTAAAGAATTATCTTAAAAATCATTTTTTATTTTTGAAAATTTGAAGTTCAGGATTAATTACATTATTTCCCATGGGTTTCAATTATTTCCCAAAGTTCAATTAACGTGGTTAACGTTAAAATAACAAGAGACATCAATATCAAAAATCAAAAACCCAGTGAGAAAAACTAAGAAACTAAAAATAATAATATGAATAGAATTACAAAGAAATAATGAATTAGAAATTTTTCAAATTGACAAGTCTGGAATGTATAGCAGTAATGGGTGAACACCAGAAATGTCACTGAGGAGGTCCGCAATTGCCTTTGGGAATATTTCTGACGCAGCATTTACCCCAAACAGCAGTCCCTTACTGGTACAGCCCTGCATGTGTGGTGAAATGGTTATGTACCAGCAAGATTCCTCCAATTCAAACTGGTGGTAGGTGTTGGACAGGTCCAGCTTGCTGAAGACTGTGGAGGAGTTTAGGTCGGCAATGAGGTCGTCGACTGTGCTTCTCCCTCTGGATGGCCTCATTTGCCTTCCACATGTCAATGCACACCCTCACTCCGCCTGTCTTCTTGGGGACCAGTACTACAGGACTCACCCAGGGTGTGGGGCCCGTAACCCTTTCGATGACATCTAGTTGTTCGAGGCGTGCAATCTCTGCCTCGACATCCTTCAGTACATGAAACTGTATACGACGATGCCGCTGGGTTACCGGCGGGACAGAAGACTCAATGTGTAGCCTAACTGTTGTGTTGTGCAATTTCCCCATCTTGCCATCAAAGAGTGCAGGGAACTGACCTGGTATGGTCGGGGACATGATGGATGAAAACGCGAAGTGAACTTCGTGTGATTCTCTTTATTTTCACCCGGTTTGCCCAGCGCATGACCGGGAACTCACTTCCGTCTGATGGGTTGTGGCAAGGGAGGTAACTTGAGGTATTTAATCCCTTGCGTCGCCTGGGCCGACATCACAGGCAATAAAGGCTATATGTATCAAAAAACTTAGCACACAGTGCTGGCATAATTAAGAAGACACTGAATAAATAGAGAGAGGAATAAAAACTGAAAACTGAGATGGGGACATGATAACATTTTAGCAACTAGTGTGTTGGTCGGCTAGTTTATGGCTATGTATGGGGGATGTTGAAAGGAAATAGGATGAGGAGACTTTCTTTAGCCCTAAAAAAGGCTGGTGTGCATATTAGTATGGAGAGACTTTGTTGCTGGCCCTGAAAAGGTCCGTTGTTTGCATGTTTGGCCGTTGTATCATGAAAAAGACTTTGAGCCCTAAAAAGGACTATTGATATGCTGGAACAAGTGGCTGCATTACCACCACCACTAGCACTGGATGTATAAAAGAAATTAGTAATAATAATTGTTCATTGTGAAAATCTTTATGTGAAACCAAGCATTACTCGCATTAATCATGGGTTTCAGTGAGTAATATTGTAATATTGTTTTTATAGGATCCTGGTATTTATGCTGGGTCAACCAAGAAATCCTATATTCCTTACAGTCTTGGGATGGATATGGGCATTTTTATCAATGACAGTTCAGGGATCAAACCTCTGATTGGCAAGGTAAGTCAAGTCAAGGCATGTCATTGTTGATGGGTCGCTTACAGTCAGTTATAGTGGTTTGAGAGAAGAAAAAGCATCTGTTCTGCCTTCAGAGTTTTCCTGCATTATACAGTAATACCCCACTTAGTACCATCCCATTTAGTGCTGATTTGCTATGGCGCTTTTTCCAAATATTTTTCGTAAAAAATTTAGTAATGCTAAATTTCTGAAATAAATAAAGATAAAAGACAGCATCATGGACAGGCTCTGAAATAACTATACTGTACTAGTGGGAGGGAATTCATAAGAATCGTGCACTTGGGGCTAAATTTTTGTAATTTGGCATGATGGTGGCCTGTACACACAATCCAATATGGCCACCACCAAAAAGTGTCAATCTCAGTATCCACTGCTAACTAATAGATTTTCCACTTCTACTAACAACATTAATATAGCACTAATACTACAGAGTGAATTACACACCCCTGGAGTGATGTCACTTACTAACACAACACACAATAATAAAGATGTCTTCTTCCTAAGTTTAGCTACCTAAGTTTTAGGACTCCTTCCGTCACTGCCCATATAAACAAGACTCCAATAACGTTTGCAGTCGACACTGGTACCAGTGTTAATATTCTCACTGGGCAGAACTACGATAGCATGGCGGACCGACCCAAGCTACAGAGGCACGCATCCAACATATACGCATACGGGTCCACACAGGCACTTCCCGTGCGTGGACTCAAAAAAGACGCAAAACGAAAAATACACAACATACCGGTCGAAATAACACACACGCAAAACAATAACTACACACACGCAGAACTGTTGGACCCGGGTGATAGCAAAACAAGAAAAAAAACGTTAGACCCGGGTGATTACAAAACAAGAAAACAACCATTAGAGCTGTGTGAATATAAAACAAAAAAATACAAAAAAGGGGGGAAGGGGGTAAGCATGGAAATAAAGTAAACGTTCCACATGCACACAAAGGACGTTTAGGCTCCTACAACAGCAAACCCCCAGCATGTCCTAAAATAAACACGTCCCCCACAAAGATGTACCATGCACATCAACCTACACAAAAACACAGAACACAGCCCACAACACAAAGAGAAGGACCTCACATCCTTCCTAATGAAGAGGGGTGTGATGTCCTGCCAGGCCGCGCAAGGGAGAAAATACCACAAGTTACCTCCCTTGCCACAA
>VCCN01002910.1:5086431-5101795 GCA_006491835.1 Architeuthis dux
ATAAAAGCTTCATATATATATATATATATATAGTAATACCTAGCTAGGCGCTTATTTGCTATTGCCCTCTTTTTCAAATATGTTTCATAATGATAGAAGACAACATCATGGACAGTCTTTGAAATAAATGTATACTGTCCACTCTGGATAATGTGCCATGTGTATGATAATAAACACATTCACATACACATACACAATTGCTTGGGTTGGACTTGATTTTCCACCAACTAAAAAGCAGAAGGGAGTCATCGTACATCTGGAGGCCACTCACACTTCTATACTTTGCACCAAGGCAGAGTTGGTGTCAGTGAACCAAGAACTGTCCATCTGAGAAGACACATTGTTGACCACCCGATCTGCAAGTTTTTTGCCATTTTTTGCTACTTTTGGAGCGTTATAACTCTGCTTCTGAGTGCCACCATGGGTTAGCATAAGCTTACAACTGAAGAGAAATCCCATGCCTTGGCAGGAATTTCTGTGATTCATGCAGCGCCAGATATTTGAGTGCAAATAAGGTATTTATCATGTAGTGATATATATAGACACCTAGTGATATTTCACCAGCTCTGGAAAGTAGCAACCAGAAGAGATACACAGCACTAATACATTCCATCTTTTTTTAGAAAACTAATCTAAAAGAAACAAAAATGATCATAGATAAATCATAGAATACTTTCCCACATTTTTGGTACATGCATACAATAATATTTTTTATCATCATTTTATATTCTTATATTTGGTTAAATTCATTGATTTATACGTGACACATATATGGTATCTACTGAAATGTTAAATTATTTATCTTTTTTGTTATTACTGTTTCTATGTCAGGATTTTGTGAAGAATAAAGTCATTCGAAAAGGATATTTACTGGAGCCGATGGTTCTAACCAATGTGACAGTATTTGGTCTTCAGTCTGAACCAAAAGATGTGTTCTTCAACAAAGATCCTGTCTTTTTTTCTTATAAACATGAAACAAAGGTAAATTTACACCTGTTCTTTTGCTTTCTTGTCAATGAAGTTGGAAGAGGTATTCACTCATGCCTGTCTGTCTGTCAAAGCAATATCTCCAAAAGTTCTCAATAATGAAATTTTCTGGAAGTGTGAGTTATGGGCTATGGAAGAATTGATTAAATTTTGGAATTTTTTCTTTTTCATTTAAAAGATATTTTTTCATATATTTATATGTATTTTCTCATGTTTGTCTGTTTGTCCACACAATATCTCTAAAAGTTCTCAATAAATCAATTAAATTTGTGGAAGGGTGGGCCACAAAGTGAGGATTACATTTTGGGCCAGATCCAGAAAATTCTTTTTTGATTGAGAGATATTTTTTCATTTTTTTCCATATATTTATTCATTCACTCATGTTTGTCAACACAATATCTCGAAAAGTTCTGACTTAATTTCAAGGACATTTTCTGGACGGGTGGGCCATGGGCTAAGAAAGAATTGATTAAATTTTGCAGCGGATCCAGGAATTTCTTTTTCAATTGAGAGATATTTTTTCATATATGAAGACAAGAGACAGAAAATTAAAAAATCAAATTTTACAGTCACTTCCCGTGCACCATAGCTATATATGAATGTGATTTTCATTCAGTTTCTAGTTAGGGTACAGCATTGGCAGAGGTATGCACTCTCCAAGTGCCTTCTAGTTTTCTATTGCATTCGCCTTTCTTTCTAAACCTGAAGATTCAATTCTAAAAATAAATTGTTTTAAAGCATTCTGAAGATTGTATTAATTTTGACAACTATTTACCTTCATCTTAATTGTAAAAGACATTCTATTAATTTTGACTTCTATTTACCTTCATCTTAATTTTTAATTGTTTTTATCACAATTCAACTCCAGACGTCACTGTAAGTCCACTGAGCAAACAGCACAAATCGGAAATAAAGAGTAAACATCCAGTGATATTTGAACTCACATCCCTCTTACCAGAGGGAAGCCTGGTTTGTGCATAGCTGCTTTGACTACACAGCTACGGAAGTATCCTGATCAGCAGAAGTGAAATCTTACCCTTTTAAACCCACCCTTTACTCCAAATATCAGAGCTATGTTTGTTGTTTTCATAAAGTGACAGCCAGATTTGAGTTGTGATAAAAATAGTTAAAAATTAAGATGAAGGTAAATAGTAATCAGAATTAATACAATGTGTTACAATACTTCATCTAATAATAAAAATAAATAATAAAATACTGTTTTTACTCATGTATAATGCAAGAAATTTAATATAAAAAATCAGGGTCAAAATTGAGGGTAGCATTATACTTGAGTGTAAAAATAAATGATAACATTTTTGCTGTATTATGGTAACAAACTAACAACAAACTGTTTGATAGAGAGGACCATCACCTTCCTTACATACCAATTTTGACCTTGTGTCGTATTTCTCTATTATATTTTTGTAAAAGTATCAATGAAAATAAATAAAAACATTTTGTTTGTTCAAATACTTATGTGCATTACTTTTTAGAGGGTACTGCTCATAAGTATTTCAATAAGCACAAAATCTGTTTTCAATCCCTGAGATTGTTGGGGCTATTATGGCTTCTGAGCAGGGGGAAAAAAATTTAACTTACAAGTTTGGCAACTCTTCCATATAGTAATGTGAGTTCACTTTTTTAATCTCCTTGAAAAATTCTGAACAAGATTTTAGAAGGATAGAAACAAAAAACTTGCTTTTTTTCCTTTTAACAATTTAATTCTTTAAAAAAAATATTTTGAAGAAATTTAGCATTCAGAACCACAAAACGTGACTAAATGCATGCCTTGTTATGTTGATTGCAAAAAATGTGGTTCTTCCTACGTAATGTTCCTGGTTTTAACTCTCAAACCTAAGTGATTAGAAGTAAAATGGCTGTTTGTTCAAATACTTATGACAGGTACTGTATATATAAATTCAAACAAAATTTTAACTTTAACTTTAAATTAACTTTAAACTAAAATCTAACAAATAAAGTCACTTGGGTCTTTATATAAGATGTGTTTTAAAATCTGTGTCAATATTACGTTGGTTACTTAAAAAAATATAAATAATTATGGCTGTACTTGAAGGTCGCATTATATAAGAGGATAAAATATATTACTGGTTTTTAACTACAAAACGTAGGGGTCTCATTATATTCGAGATTGCATTGTACTCAAGTAAATACAATTATTGCTACTAGTTCATTCTTAATGTTTTTTCTTTTGCAGGTTTTGTATGTGTCCAAACTGAGAGCAAGCCTTCTCGCCCCTTTCAGATTAACTTGGTCTTTGGGAAAAAACAGTGGTCAGCAATAGGGACATTGCTTCAGCCATTTTCTACAATATCATGAATAACAGATTTCCATAGATGTTAGATACTACAAATGTATGAATGAAATGACCTGGAAAAAAGTTGTCTACTCAATTCTTTTGTAAATATTTATATTGTCGAGACCAATGCCTCAATTAGAAGAATCTCACAATTTGAATTATAAAGTACACCAGTAATATGTATGTGTATACCAGTAGCATGCGGTGCTTTGTATATTGGGGGTGCTGTGTGCTACGGATGCACAAAAGGGCTAATTAGCTAATTAGCTAATCCAAATTCTGTTTTTCTTTCATTAATGTAATAACATTCAACAATGCAATGATAACAAAGTCTGATAAAAGGTTTAAGTTTATTTTTTCCATTTGCCACTGTTACAAGTTAAAAGAAAATAAGAAAATTTTAAAATAAAAGACAATATCTTCAATTTTTTACTTGAAGGCATTTATCATTATTATTTCAATCATTTCCCAAAATGTTTTTAAAAACTTCAATGCATTAGAAGATTTCATTTTGTTGTCTTCTTATATGCTTTTTGACAGCACTTATTTATGGCAAGAGTAAATGGCTGCATAGTTAACATCAGGTATCCTCAAACTGGGGTAGACGTACCCCTAGGGGTACACAAGAGAAATTATGGCGGTACGCAAGTTTTGAACTGGAATTTTGAACTAATCACAACCAACTAAATGCAACTTGTGTGTCTTGTAAAAACCTGACATAAAGTTGGTAACATTGTGTAAATCAAAAGGATCATTCTGTAAAACCAAACATCTCTGGTTGGAACATATATCTGCACTCGTTCAACTTCCTTGCATGCTCTAGATGCGCTGTTTTCTTTTTTTAGTATAAAGCAAATTTCATGCAAGAATGTCAATTGAGAATGATATGCAGGTGTGTCTCTCTGAAACTGTGCTTAGAATTGAGTTACTTGTTGGAAAGAGCCAACCTCATCCACCTCATTAAAAATGTAACATTAAATGAAATTACTAACAAATACTACATCTCTATTGCCTGTTCTCTGGTATCCATACATTTTATACTAAATCCTTCACAAGGGGTATACCAACACTACTTGAGAGGACAAATAGGTATGCTGGAAGAAAAAGTTTGAGAAGAACCCCTGGTTAACATGAATGCCTCACAAAAATGGCTGACCCAAAACCCAAATGTTTACAAAAAAAAAACAAGAAAAAACAAAGCAGTAAACAATGAAATTTTGTCACAACTTTGTGCTTAATAAACAATAAAATAAGATCTTGACAAAATCCTTGTGATTTTTTATTGGTAAACCTTTTTAAAAAAAATAGCTTCCAAACATCATTTAAGTTTTTTCAATAATTAGAATTCCTTAGAACAACAGTTCATCATTTCATTCTCTTATTTGTCATAGTTCACCAACAAATGTATAAATTCATGTCTGAATTTTGTTAGACGAGTTGTTTTACTCCTTGTATGTTTGGTTCAGACTAATTTCTTCAGATTTGCAAACATGGATCCAGGTGGTCTGGACCCACCTCTGCTCAGGCAAAGCACATATTTAAAAATATCAAGACAAAGAAATTTTATAAATAAAAAACCCAAATAATCCCAAGTAATCATAAATTAACCATAACAATTTTTTATTATATCTGCAGTCGTTCAACTTCCTTGCATGCTCTTGATGTGCTTTTTTCTTTAATGTGTAATTTATTTAATACACGCATGCATAAACAGGTAAAGACTATCAAAAGATTTGGCGATGGAAAATTACATATTTTATTATTTATTTTTATTATTAGATGAAGTATTGGAACCCAATATTTTATTAATTTTGACTACTTTTTAACATCTTAATTTTTTGATAAAAACAACTAAGAATGTAGATGAAAGTAAAAGTAGACAAAATTAATACAATATTGGGAAAATCACATTAATAGCAAAAATTACAAAAAAATATAAAAAGTCACAACACAAATTTCTTAGTAATAGAAGATTATTTTGACGAAGATGAAAAATACTTTCTGCCATGGAGAAAGTGAAAAATTGTCTGTAAATAGCACTTAAAGTTATATCTAATAATCTCTGTAAAGCAGTGATTTTGAATTTGGGGTGCCTGCCCCACAAGGCGGCAGTTTGAATATATTGGAGGGCAATTTGGAATTTGGGTGCAAAAAGCGTGCTGTAGCTCAAAACTGAGCTGTGTTACGGCTTTACTGATTAATTCCTAATTATAAAATACTATTAATTCCTAATCACACAATATTATTAATTACTAATTTTACTATAGATTCCATAGTAATTGTTATGTTAAGCTAACATTAAATAAATACATGGGAGATAAATACCTAGAATTATCTCCCTTGCCGCCTTCTTAGTCATGAGGGAATTGAGTTTCAGGTCATGCGCTGTGCTGGTTGAAATAAAGAGTGCACACATGTTGAGAAAAGGACCCAGTCATTATTCTCCGGGTGTGAGCCGTGACACTACAGTAACTAATGCTTAACTCATAAAATATGTGAGGTATAGAAGCGATGAGGTAATTTCGTTGTTTCTAAATCTCACACAATAAAGAAATTACAAAAAATCTGGTAAGTCCGCTCAAGTTCATAGAAAGTATTTTACAAAGAATTTGCCACATGATATATAATTAAATTAATTTGTCTTTATAGTAATGGGGACATTTTTTGAACTGTCGATGTGGGGCATGGAGTAAAAAAAAGGTTAAGAATCACTGGTAGCATGTTCTTTTTATAATCTGGGAGCATTAACAATAATTAAAATAACCAGTAAAAAAAACAGTCTGAAAACAGTGTAACAAGGGCGATAACTTTTGATATCTCAAAAAACACAATATAGACAAATCATAAGTGAAGAACATTAATCGATACAACGTAATTTGTAAGAGCTTTTGGCAAATATACTTTAGTAAAATGAGGAAATCTTGTGTCAAGTTGCAGTGTTGTTTCCTGTGGAGAAAAAAATAGCAGCCAGGGACTATCAATCACTATGGGTGTCTATTGTTGTTGTGGTCATTGTCGTTGTTGTTGTTGTTGATGTCATCGTTATCAATGTCATCATTGTCATTGTTGTTGTATGTTTTTTCTCAATTGGATAACTTTGTTATTCCTTAATATATTTGTATGTAGGCTTGTAGAGAGATTCTACCTGGTGGATAGTGAGTTATAGCCGATCTGATTGTTTGTTTGTATTTTATAATATATATATAATTGTTTTTGTTTACAATTTGGAAAATTTCTCAAATATTGACCGATTTTGCTGAAATTTGATTCTAATGTTGACAAATCTCGAGGAATTGAAAAATGGTGAGTTATGGTTGATCTGGAAAAATTGAACTTTGGAACTGCTGAACCGTTTAGAATGAAAATTGTTATACAAGTTCTTGGGCACCTAATTACTGAAAATATATAATGTTTTTAAGAATTTTATGGTTTGAATAAAAAAAAAATCGGGTATATCAGAGCTAATAAACAATTAATTGCTACTCTCTCTCTCTCTCTCTATTTCAACCATTTACTGCCAGGGACCTTTATACTTTTAAGATTTGTTTCATTTACTTTAAGACTCTTTTAGCAAAAGAATTTATGGAAACCTCATTGACTTAAGGTTGAATTTTGCAATAAGTTCATGGGTAAATCTCTATCAAAATTGGCTGAATTAGTTAAACAGAATTTTTATTATTTTTTATATAATAAAATTGATAATACTACTAGTATTTAACCATAAACAACAAAACATGGCGTCAATATTTGGAGTAAGGAGTGGGTTTAAAATGTAAGATTTGACTTTGCTAACCATGAAAGTTTCTATGGCTGAGTGGTTAAAACAGCTGGGCTTACGGGCGCCTTCTGTTTGAATCTCACCAGAAGCTTACTCTTTATTTCAGATCTGAGCTGTTTACTTGCTGCTGTAGAGTGACAGTCCGAGTTGAGTTGTAATAAAAACAACTAAAAATTAAGATGACGGTAAACAGTAGTTGAAAATTATACAATATTAGGTAAACAGAACTTCAATGAAATTTTGTACATTTTAAATCAGTATATCTGTTGTAATGTTTATGTATTAATGTATATATATTTATGTATAAATCTCTATATATGTATGTATCTATGTTTATATGTATATTTATTTTAATATAAATAAACACACGTTTACACAGCAGCCTCCATTTACGAGCCTCGTTTCCGGTCACGAAAATGGGAGCTCAGAAAGGGGAGCTGGGAAGGCTTCTCATTTCTTCACAGGCAACAGCTCTGAGCAACACACGTCTTTTGTTCTGTCTGTTTTCTTAACACGCTAAACACGGTTACAAACCAAACATGTTCAAGCTAACCACAGCTAAAACAGAAAGAACAACAAAGCGAACAAGACAACCTTATATCTGTCACAAGCAAAATATCATTTTTTTGTATAATGGGTTAAAAAATAGGGGTCTTAACAGACCTGATCTGTTTAACCTCATTCAAAAATTATTTCAGTAGTGGTTAACCCTTTCCTCCCTAACAGCCATGTTTGATTACTTCCCTGATGTGCCTGTGTGCCCTGAAACTAATTTAACATCAGCTGTTGCTGAACAAAAAAAATACACTGCGCAGTAAATAAATTGCTATATCTCTTAATATTAAATGTACACTTACTATATTTTCAGTGAGTATTCCCAATGTATCACTTCTAAGTTCAAACTTTGAAAAAATTATTGTTACCGATTGATTGGAATTGTTATGATTTAAATTTAAAAGTTGTGTTTTTTTTAATAAATTTTTTTTATCATTTAAAAAAAGTTTTCATTGTTTATTTTCAATAATAATAAATTATTATCTATAAACTGCTTAGTGGTATCAGGCAAGCAATCAGTCCACGGTACGTGTTTTTTAGTTCTTTTTCATCATTTTTTTCTATCACGCCTAGAGGCGTTATCAGGGAGGAAAGAGTTAATAGGGGCAAGAATATGCATTCGCCTTAGGTTTTACATAGTACCTTTATTAGTGTGGTTTAACAAGCTTGTGATGCTGACCATTTGATCCTCGCTGAGTGCTCCACTAGTGTGGTCTTGTGTCAAACTAAGCTGCTTCAGTATTTAGAGTGTTTATACAGTTTAGTTTAACACATTGCCACAGTAATAGGGCACCCAGTGCGGATTGAACTCATTACAGTAGTAATGGTCAGCATCGCAAGCTTTTGTAACCATTACTACACTGATTGTGAAACAAGATATCATGAAATTTCTGAAATGTTCAGGGATTTCACAAAATTCCTAGAGGAACTAACCTGAAAAAAGTTAAACCCAACCTTCAAGATCAGATCATTATCCATTCTATATTTTGAGTTTCTATTTAAAATAATTTAAACACTAGTTTCCTTCAACATGATCTGATAATTTTGTTTTCTCCATAAGAGCTTGGCTGGATTGAGCAGAGTTTGAAACATCACCAAGACTTACTACATCTGTGAATATAAAAGCTTAATTTCTGTGTGCAAAAGTGTCAGGTAGTGGCATGTATGGTCTTCTAAATCAGTGCTTCTTAAACTGGTAAATACTTCACCCAAGGGTGCATGGAATTATTTTGGTGGTGAATGAAACTAGCAGGGATGAATGAAGGGTAAATGATGCAAATTACTCAGATATTTATATTTTTTTCTTTACTTGTAAAAACAATTTCTTGTGGTAACCATACACAATAAGAAAACATAGTTTCTAAGAATCTAATTTTAAGAATTATTGCCTACTAACTTTATGTAAACTAGAAAAACTTTTTCCTGTGTTAACTTTGTTTTCTTTAAATATTTTTAGTATGTTCAAAAAACATAAATTAACTCATCTCTTAAGTATTTATTTTATGTTTTTTGCTCATAATGCAAAATAAATTCTGTACAAAATTAGACACAAGGACAAGGACATGAGACAAAAATTAACAAAAACACAAAGAAATTAAGTTGTGGGTGAAATTTTGTAATAAAGACTTGTGGGTGAATGACACTGAAATAGTTTAATAATCATTGTTCTAAATCTTGTATCAAATCCAATTTGCAATTTTAATCTCATTTAATAAATGAAGAGCACAAGCAGAGCCCTTATATATATATATATATATATATGAACCTTGAGTAATTTGTTTCCATCAGTCATCATCTTCCTCATTTGAATTCACCTGTGTCAGTTTCTGCAAAAGATAATTATATATAAATGCTTAATACATATTTACACATACCTATTTATATTTATATTGCACATCCCACAATGGTCTCTATAGTTTAATACAGGCCTCCTCCATTATAGCATAGTTTGTTATAGCATGGTTCGCGATATAACACTAGTGGATAGTGGACCCCAAAATATTAATCTAGCTATATTTAGCTCCAAAAATAGCTAAATTGGCAACCCTGGTTATTGCAGCTCAGTTGTAACTCAGTTGGCTTTCTTGGACCACAACACCCGCATTATAACGGGGGGACGCCTGTACTTATTTACACACACTTACATATATTTATATTAGACATAATCCCACCCTATAGGTCTCTATAGGTTAATAAATGTAAAAAATACACATAATTTTTTTGACTTGCATAGTAAAGTAATTAAAGTAAAGTAATTGCCATACAGCCAGTTAATACAACAAATATGTTTTACATTTTAGTAATAGTATTACTTTGTTTTCGATTTGATCCTTGTACAGCGGCTATGACTTAAGTTTCAAATTCTTTTGTATTTATGCATCGTATATATGCATCACATCGATACCACCCTCCCATTAATTACTGTATTAAAATATTAACCTGGCTAAAATCGGCTAATATTGCAAACCTTAAACACCCTGTTGTTCATGAAAGTTGAATAGAGCAAATGCAGAATCACTGAATCAGAATTGATAGCAAGCATTTATCGCAGGGCCCTTGAAATTGCATAGCATATGCTATTTTTGTTACATAGTTAATCCGGCACTGTCTGGAGTTTTAGAAGAATGTATGGACTGCTAGGAATTTTCCATGTCCACCTCTTTTCCAATGTTGTCCTGGAGTTTTAGAAGAATGTATGGACTGCTAGGAATTTTCCAATGTTGTACTGAATGCTGATTAAAGTAAATGAAAAATAAAACTATTTAACCCAACCATTTGTTACAGCCAAATCGCATTGGATACACTGGTTTTTGTACGTTCACTGAAGTTAAGCAACATCAAGCCTGGTCAATACCTAGATGGGTAAGCAACTGGGTAGACCAGGTGCCATAAGCAGCAGTGGATATTGCAGAGCCTCCTGTGGCGATCCCATTAATCTTCCTAGGAGGAGACCAATCTGTGCATTAAACTCAATAATGCAAGCCAAAGCCCCAACCTCCCCTACACCCCTTTGAACCCTTTGACTGGCCTGGCTGCCATCGACATGAAATGAATGAATGAACTCAACCTTTAAAACTGCCTTATCCCTGATAAAGTCAGGTTACCTTGCTAGTTCTGAATATATCTTGCTTTTGTTTTGGTACTGTTAAGATGCTGAGTGTACTTACATTTTTGTGACATCGTATGGACAGGACTCGTCTTCCATCAGACAAAGCTTGTGTGTATTGCTTCTGCTGTTCTATTCTTTCTTGTGTTGTTACACTTTGTTCGACAATCAACACAATATTGGCCCACTGAAAGAGGAAGAAGGAGAATAGAAAAGAAGCTTTATGAAAGAAAGGGTGCTAATAAATTAATAATTAAAACCTTCAATAATAACATTATATCTATATTTTCATTGAATCTGCAAAAAAAATGTAATTACATTAGTAAATCTGTCACTTTTAGCATATAAAAGAGAAGTTTTATTAGTTATAATAAGGAGATTATTAGTTATATTAAAATCTATGGAGAAGAAGAAGAATACTTTTGAAAGTTTTGTTTGCTACTTAAAAAGTCCTTTGTTTGTTGAAGATGTTAAGAAAGAGAGAGAGTGTGTGTGTATGTATGAATGCGTACTTACATAATTGAAAGGAGAGAGGTGCGCATGTCTTTGGTAACTGTGGAACAGTCATAGTTCTGTTAAGGCAACAGAATTACGACTGGACAAAGATTGAAAATAGTTTGTCTTCTTATAGGAAGAGTTAAGTGAAAGGTGTGGGGCTGGTGTAAATATTGTCTTTTCAGAGTGGTTCTTGTCAACCTATAAGGTAAGATATATTCCTAGACATTTGGTCTACAAATATTGAATTACTGTTCAAGTGGTATAGTTTCATGTCCTGTAAGTCAGTTATCTGGAATTGTAACTTGGTTCTAGGGATATCTAAAACCCTGGTGTTCCATAGAAAATATATGTGTGAAGTGATTTCACTCAATGACTAGAGTGTGTGTGAGTGCAAAATACATGTATGGAATATGTGTTTCTTACAAGCATTATTCTCTATGAAACATTTCATGTGTAACAACCTAATGGTCATCTACTGCATCCTGGTCTGTCTCCAGCTGTTCTGACTATGTCTTGCCACTGGACCTTGGCAGGCAGGGATGAGAGAGTAAGACTGACGGTGCACAACTCTCCTTCACAACTCTCCAAGTCAAGTGCAAGCCTTGACTTCAGATCCTGCAGTGCACTGCAGCTGTTGTAATACTCAGAACTGAAGCAATTTGACCAAGAAGAACAAAGATGATGATGATGATTCTTATTAAAAGAAAATCTTACTAGTTGTAATGCTTATATATGTATGATAATTATAATGACATTTATTAGTTGAGAGCCTATATTTGCCTGGCACCAGTGTGAGCGACTGCTAAACGGGAAGTCTAAATCATAAATGTGAATAAAGAAACGAACTCTGTTGGGGTTCGAACCCACGTCCACCTTGGAAGCTACCTTATACTCAGGTACTGCTCTACTGACTGAGCTAATGAAGGACTCATGGAGTCTTTTGATCCTACACTTTGTTGGCTTCTCCATTCTCAAGTTTGTATTTTAGGCACAAATATAATGTGGCTCTCAATGTCGACAGTATGAAATCTAATGATGGATAATTTTATATCTGACAGAATATGATAATTATAATGACATTTATTAGTTGATTGCCCGGTGCCGGTGTGAGCAATTGCTAAATGGGTAGCCTAAATCATAAATGATGTATGTATATATATATGCTTAATATCAATAAACATGCCAAAGCAGAAGCTACGCAACAGCCCCCATTAACGAGCCCCATTTCCGGTACTGGAAATGAGGGCCTGCAAGTAGGAGCTGAGAAGATCTCTTTGACCACAGGCGATTGCCCTGAACACATCATAGTCTTTGCTCTCTCTTCCTTTTTCTAAACACAGCTAAATACAGTTCGAACCAAACACGTTTAACCAGCACAGCTAAAAACAGAAACTAACAAACAACCAACACACAAACAAAGATGTAACACTGGTGACATAACACTTGTGTAGGCAAAATATTGTGCTTACCTGCCTAAACCATTCCATCTGTTGGCTGGCCACTAGTTGGTAGGTGTTACCCATCATAGCAATTAACATGTTCATGAGTAGAATGGACACCAGCACCATATATGTTGTGAATATTGCCTGAAATGTTTAAATGATAGCATTAAGTTAATACAGTGATTCTGAGCATGGTGTGCGTGCCCCACAGAAGAGCAATTTAAATATTAGGAATTTCCAGATTAGGGTTAGGAAGCCTACATAAATATAGTATGCATGACTTCATGCACTTTTTTAGAATAGCTTGATTGTATCCTTAGTTCTTTCCTGTATAGTCCTTATCTTACTAGCATTTTCGATTCTTTAGCTCTTTTGTAGTAGCTCTTTTGTGGCTAGCTTTTTCAGAGTATAACCCATTTAACCACCAAAAAGCTATTCAGTTTTCCAATGGCTGGCAAACTCTTGATTCCTTGATTTAATAAGGTTTTTATTTTGTAACCAATTAAAATTGATCAACCTCTAAAATTTAATTTAATATAGTTTTCTGAAAGTGTTGGAATATTTCATCTTACAAGTTAAATTCATAAATCACAAATCTAATTTACATAAACAGTATTACTTTGATTAGTATATTTTATAGGATCAATTAACAGTATTAATCAAAGGTTTGATGTATTTAACTCTTTGAGCTTAAATATGCATAGTATCTATCATCTATTCTATAGAAAAAAAGATTTTATCTAACAGTACTCTCATAATTCTACACAGTTGAACAATTGGATTATTTTTCACAAATCTCTTTTGAAACACCAGGTCAGCTTACTAGAGGGCAATAAAATATTAATCAAGCAATATTCTAAAAAATCAAAGACTAGAGCAATGATTCTGAATGTGGGGTGCACACCCCTCAAGGGGGCAATTTGAATATATTGGGGGGCAATTTTGAATTTGGATGTGAAGAGCAAAAAGCATTCCATGGCTCAAAACTGAGTCATGTTAAGGCTTAACTGATTAATTCCTAATAATACAATACTATTAATTACTAATTTTATTATAGATTCTATAGTAACTAATGCTCAACTCATTACCTTTGTGAGGAATAAAACCAATGAGGTAATTGTGTTGTTGTTAGTAAATTTCACACAAGTTTTACGAAGTGCCCTAAAGTTTATGTATCAGTATTCACTTTTAGAAAGAATTTGTTTCTTTATAAATCTTTCCTCTTGATTTAAAACTTGTGGTAAATTTCTGAATTTAGCATTATATCATTATACCTTTTCAACACCAAATTTGTTTTATTATAGTAAAGGGGGACATCAATTGTTTGAGTTGTTGAGGTGTGGCATAGAGCAGAAGAACCACTGTTTTGTTTTCAATATTGCAGAATTGAGTTTCCCTGTTTAATAATAAAGCTGTTGGAAAATGTATAAAATCTTTTGATTTTAAATTTAACTTCCTTGCATATTTCTTTTGCCATAACCATCCGGACAGAACAGCGTCCATTTTTTTTATTATTCATGATATCTGATGGTTTTTAAAGCAAATAGCTTTATCTATTTTTACAAGCTACATTTTATCAGATAAACTTTGAATAATTTAAGACCATTCAGACTAAATTAAAAACAGGGCACTTCATACAAACACAAAAGAAAAAGGTAGGTTCTATTGTAGTTGATTGCCAATCTTACAGAAACTCTCCAATTTTTATATAGTAAATTATAAAGACCGTATTAACATATCTGCAATGATTAGGTATATCTTCTTTATCTGGAAACCACTCATTGCGCTCTTATATTTTGCTGATCCCCACATCTGTTCTGCTTTTTGCATGTTAATTCCTCAGGCTGCTGCTGTTCATTACTATCAAACTTCAGAAATGCTTTTTAATGCTATTAAGGAGTACATTGTTGAAGGATCCACTATCTATTCAGATTGTAGGTTTTCATCACAGTGAACCATCAATATAATTTTGTCGATCCGAAAAACAGGAGTTAACACACAAAAGCGGAATCGGTGTAGGGATCGGCGAAATGAAGGAACAATGTGTGATGAGTGGTGTACAAATAACGAAGAAGTACCATGAAATGAATCTGTTCCTTTGAATGATTTTAATTTCTGTGTAGCCACCCATTCACAGCATACAAAGAAGGATATGTCACTTTAAAAGTGTCCATATAAATTCTCACTGCAAGATTCTGGCATGAGAATCTGAACTAAAGTCAATGTAGATATGGGCCTTCCCCAAGTAAGTATATACATATACTTGACATGTTGGCAGGGTGGTGGGGGGATGGATCCATGTCTTTCCCAAGGGCATTAGTGCAAAGTGAACGCAAACTGTCTCAGCTCGCCAATCCCATTCTCTGTGCCATTAACCGCTTGGCCACCCGCACCTCCATGTACTAAGAATACATACGAGAAATGATCTTGAAAACTTCATATGTAAAATTGGTGGAGAATTCGCAACATTGAGTTTTTTTGGAAAATTCATATTGATGCAATAAAATATTTCTTTTTTTTTTCTCAATTGTGAACATATTCATGAGTAGACCAGACACCAGCACTCAAACAATTGAAGATAAAATGCAAATATTAAAGAAAGAAGTTGTATAATTCTATATAGGCCTGACGAAGAGAAGGTACGTGCAATTATGGAATTTCTGGAACCACATGATTTGTAT
>VCCN01002910.1:5167149-5179414 GCA_006491835.1 Architeuthis dux
TCATTTGCAGCGTTCTTTTTCGTAGCACTATGTTCGTTTAAATTAACAACAAAGTATATAAGTTTTAGGGTTAGTGTTTTTGTTAGGGTTAGTGTTTTTGTTAGGGTTAGTGTTTAGAGTCAGTGTTGTTGTTAGGGTTAGTGTTTAGGGTTAGTGTTTTGGGTTAGTGTTGTTGTTAGGGTTAGTTGTTAGGGTTAGTTACTTGATTTTTAACTATAACCCATTCGACTGGCAGCATTCTCTACACCCACATGCTATTGAAGGCTGAAAATGATTGCTGAATACATTTTCGATGAGATGCGTCTGTTTGTCTGTCCCGCTATAGAAACCACATAAACATAAAATTTGGCATGCATACTCAATGGACATGGGGGAAGGTTTTAAGGGGAAAATGTTTTGAGAAAAAACATTTTAAAAAAGGTCTTTGCGGTGGGGTTCTATTTACCATATAACTATAATGTTAAATTGAAAAATTACTTTCCATTCAATATACATATTCACATCTTCTTATTTTATATGTTTATATACAATTCTTTAAGGGTCAAAATTGAAGGGAAACTTTCCCCTGCCTTTAAAGGGTCAATAGTAAAGGTAGACTTCTCTCCCCCGTTAAGTGAAAGGAAACTCTTTTACATGTCTGAAAGCTTTAGTCTTTATTTTACTCCTTAAATATTTTACCCGGCGTAGACGGGTACTTCAACTAGTTATATATTCTAGTCAGATAATTTAAATAAAATGTTGGTTACTATAGATAAGTAGATCAGTTTGGTTGACAGGTAAGTTGGTATAACAAGTGTAACGGAAGCAACAGTCAAGGGTTTTGTATACAATTGAGTTACCAAGTGTAATAATGGCAAATGTCCAAAAGACACCCGCAAAGATATTACATATCTATGGAATCTGTTGTGTTGACTGGTTTAACGCTATTTTCTAAAATATGAATTCTATATAATGTACATTGATCAGTGTTGGATTTAGACTTGCTGAGGCCCTAAGCTATATACAGATTGGGGGATTCTTGTTTTAAGAAATTACGCCAAGAGGTCTAAAAAAATAAAAGTAACAAAAATGAGTTCACGTATCTGCTGTCAGATTTGAAAAGTTCAGACGACTCTGTTTTATGAACTGCATTAAGATATTTGAGTCTTTATCATGTTTAACCCATTAACTGCGGATGACGGAAATTTCCGTCATTGCAGTTTTATGGCTAACTCATTAAAATTTCCGCTTTATTGTGATTGATGGCAACTCAGTTCTATCTGTGAGTCGGGACTTTTATCTTGCCTATTACTCTTCACCACCCCCCATAAGTTAATGGGTTAAGCCACCAATCGTGATGAATTTATTTTTTTATGTCAAAGTCTATTATTGATAAGAAAGGATTTGTGCCTCAAGTGTGGATTTATTTAATCTCTCGCCAAACAGTCACCTAGCAATAAACTGTCGTCAGAATTTAGTATTGGCAGTTCATCCATTCTTTCGTTTTAGGATGACCAGCTTTTTTATAAATTAAAAATCAAGTAGACGTGCAAGTTGAACTGGTGTTTGTAAGTGGTCAAGTGAAATTCTTCTGGCAAGACATTGTTTAACACAATCAACTGCATACCCCAAGCGACGCTCAGTTAGTTTATAAAATATTTTTCTGGTAGATTACCCCTCTGGAGGATTTGAAATAACTGCCTTGCTGAATGCATGGAAGCCCGGACTGTTGGATTCGTCCTTTAACATGTATTTCATGGGGTAGCGAATGACCTGCTCATACCCAAACTGAATCGTATTCTGTCTATAACTTTATAACTATAACGTAGAATGAATCGGCCAAAACATTGTGACTACATCGAAGATGAGAAGAGGAGTTTAAACTGTCAACAGAAGTTGGTATCAATGATATTTGTTTGAAACTAAAACTTGAACAGTTTGTTTCCATCTTCACAGCACAAGAAAAGATTTTCAAAGTACAGAAAATTTGTTTTTGTGACAAGAACTTTATCCTGTACTTCATTGCATGTGCGTCCGCTGCCCCCACCCCCTGGATCAGGCCTTCTCGACGAATGGGTTTGAAACTTTATAGAGGCTGGGGATCAAGGGGTCACTATGAATAGTGACAGTTTAAGACGAGTCACAGTTTAGGCACTCCCTAATCCCTTACCTGACAACCAACATCTGGATATATCTGTTATGCTCCCATCTCTGGAATACAACCTTTTGCTGCCTTTTGATAAGTGGCAGCGGACGCCCATGCTTGTCCGACCGACAATGAGTAACACAAATGAATTTGCATATCATATATTCTGTCAGTTCTGAAAAGTCCAGACGACTCTGTTTTATGAACTGCATTAAGATATTTGAGTCTTTATCGAGTTTAATCAAGTCCACGCGAGATTTTTATACTTGTAACCTACACTTCCGAGTATCGCTCAATGATTGAGCGTGGGATAACTTCTGTTTGTTCTGTAGGATTGATAAAAGTAGCGTATGACTCAAAAGGTAAACGTAATCTTTGTTTTCCAATCACCACATTGGCCAGAAACTACAACAAGTGGATGATAAATAATTAGGAGTCAGTGTAGTAGTGGTTAACAGGCTAGTATCACAGAATATTACTAATGTAGTCGGTTAGATTTTCACTGGGTAACTCACACTTGACCTTGTATTGGACTAAGCTAAGCTTAGTAAACACCTAAGAGACACCAAGTAGCACAATCTGATTCGTAAAAATACAACATTGATGTTAAGGTAATTAAGAGTAAATACTCTTAAACAAACAATGTGTGATCCGCTAAAATAAACAATATTATACTTCAAATGTTTTGATGATATCGGATTATTAATGATCAAGTTGCTGTTACGGTAATTTATATCCGTCTTCGGTCTTTTTCTTTAGTCCCCACCAAAAGCTAACGTCCATAATTTTAAAGTAGAGAAGCCTAATCTTGCAGATCATTACTACTGTAGTGGGTTCTATCCTCACTAGGTGTCCCACACTTATGGTCTTGTGCTAGAGACTAACCCAAGCTTAGTATATAACTATACCAACATGACTTGGAGCGCCCCACCAGGGAGTAGTGGTTAGTAAGCTAAGCTCGCAGACTATTTCTACTGTAGTAGGTTCTATCTTCACTGGATACCCCAGACTTATGGCCTATTGCCAAACTTACCTAAGCTTAGTAAATATCTATACCAACATGGCTTGTTGAAGAATTTATAAAGCCCGCTATATATAAACTCGTGGTTTCAGTAAGTCAGATTAAAATATTGCATTTTTATGTTAGTAAAAGTAGTAATATTTCTTTTTAAATTCATAAAAATTAAACCCCCTAGTTAGATGTTGTCGTTAATTAAATCAGTAACTGCTATTGAGAATTAGAATGAACAGAATAAAGAGCAGTGAATTTTAATTGTACTCTTTAAATACTCCTATTCCAGCCTTTATCATGGATAAAAGTGTGGTAACTGTTTTTATGTAATCAATAAAAAATAAATTAATATTGGAATTTAAAACATTTCACTTTGCATGCGCCACTTGCAAAAAGAAAATTGTCATGAATAAATTTAAGAATATATTAAATTATGCTAAACGATATCCCGTTTCCAGCATTTACCGGCCTGGAGTTATAGAATGATAGAATGAGAGAACGACAGCTAGACTGATAAATATATCGTTTGAAATGTCTTTCCAGGTATCTGGGCTACATACCGCAGTTTAAATACAGAATATCAGACACATATGGAACTGCCACACACAAGGTTGCTCAAGTAAGACACATTTTACTTTAATTTCATTCAAATGTTCTCTTTGTACAGGGTGGCGCAAAAGTGTCTTACCATTGTATAACTTGAATAACTTTTTTAATAAAAAGGTGAAGAAAACGTTCTCTTTAGATATATTCATTTTGGACCTTGGAAATCACTTTGGTCTAATTGTGGAATATAACTTCCAGCAAATGCCTCACATTTTCAGCTTTGCAGAGTCGAATCCTTTCTAAGCAATGTTCTATGATAGCTTGTAATGTTTCTGGCTCCAATGCTCTAATTTCTTGTCGAATATTATTCTTCAGTTCCTGGAGTGTTTGGGGTCTTGTTTACGTAAACCCTTTCTTTAAGATAACCCCCAAAAGAAAAAAAATTGGGAGCGGTCAAATCTGACGAACAGTTAATTTCTGATCCACTTGAAATTAATATGCGAAGCTGAAAATGGCAGGCATTTACAGGATGTTATATTCCATAATTAGTTCAAAGTAATTTCCAAGGTCCAAAATGAATATATCTAAAGGGAAAATCTTTTAGATTTTTATTAAGAATTTGTTTTCAAGTTTAAAAATGGAAAGTGACTTTTGCGCCACTCTATGTTTGAAGTTTGAAGATATTTATACGCACCGTAATGTTGACTACTTGTTTGGAGGTGCAGAGTAGCATAATGGTTAACAGCACAGTAAACGGAATTGACGAATTGTTCGAATTCCGGCTGAGGTTGCTTGTGTTCACTTTGGAATCATGTCCCTCGGAAAGGCACGACACCTTCTCTCTGTGCTCTGTCCCATCACTAGATGTTTTGACAAAAATGTCTATGTTATACACTGATTTATTCGAACTGTTGGCCTCACCTTGGTTGTTATAGTGACAACGTTTCGGTCGCTGTACCCTCCGACCTTCTTCAGGTGCCTGTCGTATGGACAGAGGAATGAGAACAGTCTATCCCCGTGGATTGAATGAAGGATTCAAATTCCGAGAACGTTACTGAATACGACAGGCACCTGGAGGAGGTTGGGGGGGGGTACAGCAGGCGAAACGTTATGACTATAACAACCAAGGTGAGGACAACAGTTCGGATAAATCAGTGTATAACAATGATAATTTCTTATCTTAGAAATTCAGACAGAAAAATTGTCTCGTCGCTGGCATGCCACTATGGTTGGGCCAACCACTCCCCCATAACTACTTTACCGCCCTAGGCAAAGTAGTAATCATACTTATTACACCCCTTGATAGGGGCCTGTCAATACTATATGTTAATGTACCCGCATGCATTGGCGTACATACATATTTTGATTGTACCTTTGTTCTCAAAGGGTCACCAGAGTCGGCCCTAGGTATCAGGGCGCTGAGTGCTAAGGGGCTATCGATGTGCGCCTGAGACAGTTGGACTTTCCAAATACAAATGGGAAAAAATGGGGAAATGAATAAATGAAACAGATTAAAAACATTCAAAATAATAAAATTCTTTGATGAGAAGTCCGATTTACCCCCATAACCCGAGGAAGGCCGAATAATGGATCGGTCTAAATGCTGTGTTAACAACACAAACAACAACGATTCAATCGTCGGAAGGTGTCCGATATTTTAGGAATATAAGATAATACCATTTTCTATAGTTTTGACAAGGGTCATTAACATTCAAATAGTTTTTCAGACGATAAGAACTCCTTCTTGTTGTTTGTGTTGTTAACACGACGAAATTAAAAACTTCTGTTTACCCCATCACATTCGGATATTACACATGAGGAAGGTTGAAAAATGGATCGGCCGAAACGTCGTGTTAACAACACAAACAACAAGAAGGAGCTCAATCGCCCGAAGAACTATTTGAAAGATAATACCATATTTTAAAGGGCGCCTAAGTTCAGCTTGCCCGAGGTCGCCTATTAGTTTATGTTCTTTGTTGGTATAACAGGAAATTATTAAGCAGCGTACAATAAACAACAGTTAAAAACATATTTTCGGCGCTCCGTCGAGTGTAACACTCGACAAGGAAGAAATTATACATTAATAAGCCTCACTGATTTTCAATGCATTTCTATAGTAAAATCATTAACAATGCATTTGCATTCTACGTGTCAATAATGCCTGTCTTAATTCCTAATCTAGACAACCTTTTTCTTCTTGATTTTCAATGTCTATAGTAAAATTATTTCCAATCTTTTCTATAATAAAATTATTTGCATGCTTTCCTATAATAAAAATCATTAGCAATACATTTACATTATACATACATATTCTGTCTTGCATTAATTCTTGATTGGAGGTGCGAATGACGTACCGGTTAACGGCGCAGACAATGGAATCGGTGTGCCGAGTTCAATCTCCGGTCGAGTCTATTTACGCTCACTTCGCACTAATGCCCTTAGGAAAGGCATAAATCCATCTCTGCTCACACGCTAGCTATGGGTAAAATAGCAGGGCAAACTGAACTATGTAACCTTGGGAAGACAACCAGTCTAGAAGAATGATTCTAAACCAGGGAGTGGAGCCCCCTTAAGACGGTTGGATGCCAACTTTGATACCCTTCCGGCAGCTCCAGAAGCCGAGCTGATGTCAAATGTATCGTGCTCCGCCTTACTTTGGACTACATTAGCGAGGCCGAGAGGATATCTCAGGATCTCCATACGCTTTGCCAAAGCTTGCGCCCTGGAGAGGTCACTTCAGTGTCGTTCCATTGCCTATCGACTAGAAGGGGGCCTTCGCTTAATTCTTGATCACTAACAATCCCTCTTTTCCTTCATTTCCAATGCACAACATACCTATGACCAGAAATAGTTAGCTTGTTTGCGTTGAAAATGACTAACGTTAAGCGAGGGAGTCGTGGAGTAGCGATAAAGTCAGTGGGCAGCGATATGAAATACTGAAACCTTGCCTTCGTATACCAACTTCAAATGCAGTCAGCGCTAAAATGCAACCATGATTATTGTTTCATTTTGGCGCAAACGTATTCTGTAGCCGCTTCCCTGCTTTTTGATTTAGAGTTAGGTTTAGGGTTAGGGACCAGTTTACTCTAGTATTGCCAATCAGTTTAATATCGACAAGGGTCCCGGGATGTAATTCTCCGAAATTCTAAGCCCGAAGGCTTCGAAGAATGAAGCCATGACAGAGACTACGCTTTGCTATACTTAGCTGCCAGAATCTTGTGTTACTATATGTGTAATCATTATAGTAAATGAAAGTTTTTATATTTTTTAAAGAATAAATCCTACATGTGATATCACGTGGTATATTAACAACTAGTTATATATAACTGATCTATTGGCAGGATGTTCCGTTCTTTCGTAATCCGGCCATGGCCCCTCAAGTAATAGACGACTCGGAGAAAACGACTGGTCCAGACCTCCCGGAAGGACACGGCAATTTTGCCCGGCCTTTGGTGCCTGGGTACACAGGTAGGCAATACAAAACACAATCATTCGGTTAGACGGATATACGGTAAACTCTCGTTCTAACGGCTGTATTTTGAAAGATTGATAAAGAATAAAACAAAGACAGAGAGGGGAGCTGTTTTCTGTTTGTGACAGTCCATTGGCAGTAGTGATTATTCTTATTTGAATTTTGTTAGAAGGGTGTTTTAATCATTGTATGTGTTATAGTCGGATTATTTCCATCGTCCACGTGGCTCATTTCTTCACAACGGTTCGGCCGTGTACCCTCAGGACTTCTTCGGGTGTTCTTTGTTTTGGAATGTGGAAACTAGTTCCTGCAACGCATGCTCTAGGACGTTTCGGCCGTGTACCCTCCGGCCTTCTTCAGGTGTTCTTTGTTCTGCGATGTAGATTTGAACCAGATCGCATGTCGACCATCATAGCCAAAGGTTTAAAGTCAGGGATTTATTGCCATATTTGGTGCACAGGGACCTCATAAAACGAGAACTCTGGTCGTTCCAAGTGAGTCAGCTAAGAAGACTAATTCTGTAGTGATCCTAAAGTCTTTGTTCGCAAATACTGTGGAGAAGAGATGACTAAGTGTTAGAGTTGAAGTAGTCACCAACGTGTTGCCAAGTAGAAGTTCTAAGGTCTCCAATGAAGAGGTGAAAAGGAGTAGCAATGTAATTGGTGGAGAGAAAAAACCAGGAGACGGCAGAGTTAAAATAACAATAACGAAATAAGTTTATTGTCGTATTTGAACGAACAGTCTGTCTTTGGCAGAGTCGGGTATGTTCAAATGTAGGTCAGCTTGATGCGGACGAGTTAGTAAGAATTCACTTGTAGGTCAGCACAACGCGGTGAAATTGTGAATTGGGGGACGCGGAACGAGGATGAAAGGAATTGCGATAGGCAGTTGACGAAAACATAGATATTTCAGTCTAGTGAGAAATAGTCCGACGAAGATATGTGATACTGAGTTGTTCAAAGATTTGAGTTGAGTTTGAGTTTTATACCGGTAAAGTGGATCTCAGAGAAGGCTAAGCGCAGTGAAAATTGATTGGTTAGGAAATACATTTTTACTTTGCCGATTGGCCAGAGCGAGGGTGCAGTAGGATCTACTTAACCCATAAACTGCAGATAACTGAAATTTCAGTCATTGCCGTTCAATGGCCCAACTGCGAATGACAGAAATTGCCATCTGTCACACAATGGACCCTTCCACTTAAAGTTACGGGCGGATTTTTCTGCTTAATTCTATGTTTCTCAGTCCGTAACTTTAAGTGGAGGTGTACACTGTATAAAGAGAAAACAAACTGTTCAGTTTATTGTGCACCACCCTTCAAATTAGATGAAGAAGTTTAGAACACTACAGCATCTCTAGTACCTATGACCGTCACTGACTTACTGGCTGACATAGTTCCTTTTTGGTGCATTTAGCTCCTATAAGTCACTGACTGACTGACATACCGAAACAACATTTTAAAGAAAGGTGTTTTTAAAAGGATGGTGCTGTTAAATGAATGGGCTTTTAAAGGGAGGGGCTTTTAATGGAGGGGGATATTTGAAAGGAATGGACTTTCAAAGGAAAGGGCTTTTAAAGGAATCCATGAGATCGAACTAGCGCATCTATGGCCTGACTTTCAGGCTTGTTTCACCTTGGCACCTTTGAAAACCCTTCTCCTCCATTCAGTGCAGTTGTCACAAAAAGAAAACTTGAATGACTAGGTCATGTTCTACGGATGCCGTCCCAGAGGCATGACTCTTGAGCCACCTAAAGCCATCATGGAAGAGACCGCGAAGAGCTCTCGTGAAGATTTGTAAGAAGTGCCACAAGGACTGTCATCCCCTCGCCGTTGGCGGTCGCGGTGCCCTGTCTGGTTGGAGTACAAAAGAAAAGAACCCACCCACTTGGCTGACAACTCTGAAAGATCTGGCCGTCAACAGGGCCCAGTAGAAACAGTGCATCAGGAATGTACTGGGCAGTTGACAGCAACGACCACCAATGGCCAAGCTGATGACGACGACCTATTAATCACCAACAAACTAATATTTATCTCTATGTAACAGTAAACTCTCGTTCAAACGACATTCATTCTAATGACACTATTTAGTGACACGCTCCAGCGGCACGTTTGTTTTTATATTCTCGCAAGTCAGAGATTAGTTTGCAGCAACAGCACATGAAGATTTCAGTGCATTATTTTTAAAACTAAAATTAGTAAACCTTTAAAATAATGTGGCCTAAAGTGAAAAGTTAATGAAAGGTCCTTTTTTGTCTGTAACTTTTGGTTTCACATTATTAATAAACTTTATATAAAATCCACCCATTATAACGGAAAACTCGATGGTGCCGTAATAACGGGGGTCTGCTGTATTTTGAATCAGCAATTCCTTTGTGCTTTTCGTTTTCATTCGCTTTCTCTTTATTTAGGTTACATTCCGCGATTGAACTTCAGGTTTGGCTCTACGTACGGAAGAGACGCAACCAATTCGATCCGCGAGTTCGTGGGACGAACAAACAAATACGATTCTAAGCAAAACTCACTCAACGAATACATCCTCACTCAACCACCGATGGTCCAGTCATCGACTGATGAGTACTTCCGAGAGAAACTCAACGCCTTTAAAGACAAATACTCGGCTCAAACTTCATATCTACGTAAGTATCTTCAAGGTTTTATTATTACGAACTAGTTATTTATTACCAGTAGTGCTAAAGAAGAAATGGGTGTGGGAGGGTTCAAGCCTTTCCCTGCCCCCGAGAAATTTAGTCAATTTCAGAGACGTTTTGAGACCATATGGGATGAGTATTTGGACATATACTGGCCAATTTTCTTTATCAGCGAATTGTTCAAATAGAGAATTTTAGAAGTACGCAAAGGGGAGGGAGACTCCCATAGCTATCCCTGGCATCTGCCAGGAGAAGGAAACTCCTGTCAAACCTACGACCTATGGGCTCTGCTCTTATTCGTGCCACTCCATGGTGGTCCATTTGGATGTAAACCTGGTTTAAAGGGTGGGGCGGCCCTGGGCAAGTCGCACTTCACCTTAAAACTTCACTGCTCAGTCTGGAGGGTTATTCCGCACAGAGCCCCAGCCGTCTATGGTCCTACTGCTGTGGAATACCCTTTACAAAAATCTTCGTTCGCGAAGTCAAGCCATGACATGTATGTATATATATATATATAGAGAGAGAGAGAGGGAGAGAGAGAGGGGGGAGAGAGCGGTGTAGTAGCCATCGGAAGAATAAGGAATATAGCTATATGGCTTGTTTCAGCCAAATAACTAACTACGGTCGGTCTATGTTGCCGATAATAAAAGTAAACTAAAATTGACTTCGAAACATTGCGATATTCTACTTAATAATTAATGAAAATTTGTTTCTTTTGACTGAAATCTGAGCTTTTGTTCTTTCTAGTAAAGTCAAGAATTTTTTTTCAATTTTAATTACGTTTTTAAAATAGGGTGTCGATTCATACTGGATTATTTCTCTGAACATTAGCAAAAATTTATCATCCTGTTCTTCCAATGTTGTTATTTAAGATCTAAAATAAAATTATTTTTCAGAAATTTCACTGTTTTTTAACCTCTAAATGGTACAAAAAAAGTATTCAACGAAACGGCAGTCGGCGAAAAGTCAAACAGGTTGTCTACGAAACGTCCACATGACGAAACTGCTGTCAGCGGACTGTGTGTCAGCGATACGCCGTTCGATGAAACGACCGTGAACCCTTGACTCACAGATAGAACTGAGTTGCCATCAATTTTATTGAGTTAGCCATAGAATTGCAATGAAATTCCCGTCATTCGCAGTTAATGAGTTAATGATGGTCAAGTTGTTGTAAATTTAGTGACGACGGTGAAAATTATGTTAGGTTGTAAGAGTAGTCGAGCCGGGGGAGCGAGTTTGATTGTGGGTCCGAATCTGAGCTTTGTTCTTGACTATATATTCTATGCATATAAAGGTGCTTACGTTTTTGAACAACTAGATTTTTATGCAGTAAATTTTAATGGTTCAGAATGTCTTTTGACATGTATGGGGATCGAACAAAGGTTTTTATTGTTAGTTTTGCCTGTCTGTACTTGTTATTTTAAAGCTATTAAAAGCGTTTAACTACGTATCAATAGCAAACAACAGCAACAAACACAAACAGACTTCAATCACTGCGGTCTTTATGTATTGTTCTGTGTTGAAACAGTCGTGGCATTCCCAAAAAGGGAATATCACAACTGTTTCAATACAAAATTTTTGTACCGCTCTAGATACATTCCTAAAAAATGCAGCGCTAAACGAAAAACGTTATACGGGGTTATTACAGCATAGAAGAAATAGAGATGAACTTTCAGCACTTGGAGTTGCAGGCTGTTTTCGACTCGTGATGAGTAAATAATTGTGTAAACTCGTGGATAGACAACACAATTTGCGTGTCTGTGGGATTATGCATGAGTGTAGCTTTTTACATGTTACATAGTGCTATCCCACTGAAAATATTGTGCCAGCAATCATTTAAAAATATATGATGTCAACAAGATGGGACGGATTAGTGCTGTGTATCTCATCCGGTAGCTACTTTACGGAGCTGGTGAAATATCATTAGTGTCGATGTATATCATTACATGATAAATTATTGTGTATTAGTCAGGGGGCCAGCAGGGGCTACCGTGCACCCACCCCACGCATGATACTACTTTTATGGTATCAAAATGTTCCTTAGGATGTCCTCTTTCAGAAAAAAGATGTTCCCAAGAAAGCTGTTGGGAAGAACTACCTCATTTGCATAAAACAAAATAGCCGCCATCATACACCAAAAAAACAGAATTTCATATCTCATCTCCCAGGTGAAAAATGCTACATACCTAGCTTTACATTTTTGGCTGTTGCATTTTTGGATCAAAAGATCCAAATATATAACATAGCCCGTTGGAAAGCTGATAAAATACCCTTCTAACGATATATATATGTATATATCTCCATCAAGGATTAATTCCACAATCAATAGATTTTTGACTGTGTACTCGGACTTTTCTCGTAAAAGGCTGAATACCTAGCTTCACGTTTTTGGCTGTAACTTTCCATGCCCAAGGAATACAACTTAACAAGAGACACTGTTGGAAAGCTGATAATATTCTCTTTC
>VCCN01002910.1:5213010-5226586 GCA_006491835.1 Architeuthis dux
TTTGTCCAGCAATGGACTTATAACGGCTGATGATGATGAATATTGATCCAGAGTGTTGTGATAAAAAGCAACAATAACCAGAAAGCACACAGCGAGTGCATACCTCTGCCTACGCCTTTGGCAGAGGAGGTAATTGTGCATGGATCCACACCAAAATTTAATCACTTTGAAAAGAAATATATTTTGTTTAACGAACCTTGAGTTCGGACTGTGTCATGGAGTTCCCTGTGCAATGCAGGAAGCATTATATGCAACACAGAGGTTAACAGATTGGCCCCAAGGTCCACAGCAACAGCAGCAAACCATTTAAATACAAATGAACGCTGAAATAGAAAAATAAACAATGAGAAAAAATAGCATACAAGATTGCGGTTTACTGTTCTCCTAGATCAATTTATTTATTTTTATTTATGACATAACGGTTACCAATACAGAAAAAATGGCGGACCAAATTCAAGGCTGAAACTTGAACTAGGTCTGCCAAAATTTAAAATAACAGTGAAAATCAAGTTTAAAACTTTTAGTGTTAAAATTCATGTAAACTTCCCCTTTATTAGTATCTTCATTCATTTTATGTATCTAAAGTTATTTTGTTTCATAATCCATACAATCTGATATAAATATTTGTTATAAAATAATGATGCTTATCGTTAAGATTTATTTTTATCAGCATTTTTTTTTTTGATTATCTTAAAAATTCAGAATTGCCAGAATTAATGAAAATGCCTGCTCACCTTTAAGGTACCCTTGGGATTATGAATGTTTTCATAATGGGCTTCTCTAGTCATTTTACGAACAATCCATGGTAATGTAACCTCAGAACTTTTGTCTTCATCGTTGGCTTCTTTTTTCCCCACCTGCTCTTTCACATCATCTTTTGATATATCTTCTTCGTCGGTGGATATTAATTCTTCATCTTCCATGTTTTCTTCTTCTTCTTCTTCTTCTGTGTTTTCTTCCTCCAGTTCAGTTTTTTCTTCCACAACCTTTTTTTCTTTTTCCTCCTCTTTCACCTTTTCTTCTTTTTCCTCCTCTTCCTCAGCCTCATCACTGTATTTCTTCAGGATTTTTTCAAAATCCTCTTCTTCCTCTAAATCTTCATCCTCTTCATTTTCATCCTCCTCCTCCTCCTCCTCCATTTCATTCTCCGATTCTTCTTCCTCGAGTTTTCCTTCTTCCTCCAGTTTTTCTTCTTTTTCTTCCTCTTCTTCCATTTCTTCCTCCACTTCCAGCATTTTAGACTCATCTTCTATTATGTCTTTTATTTTATTTTCTTTGTCCAACTTTTCCTGTTCCTCAATAATTGAGTCACTGTTTATCTCTGGTACCAATGCAGGATCAATGGTTCCTTGTAGGATATTTAAACGTTTGATAACTTTAGTTAAGTACACCAAATTCTTTACAGCCTGTAAAAAAGAGAGATGAAAATACTTTAATCATTTATAAATCAAATACAAAGCTTGAGCAATTTATCTAATTTAACAGTGATTCCAAAAGTGGGCACTACCACTCCCTTGCTGGTACTGGAAGTCTCAAAGGGGTCTTGGAAGGCAAGGGGTGGTGAGAGGGGCAAATACAAATCGATACCTCCTACACATTAAGTTGTATGCCTGAAAAGCTGATTTTGCAGTAGAGCTGTTTAAAGTTCAAATATTTTCCATTGTTCTGATTTAATGAATTCTATTAATTTATTTTAATAATTTAGTCATTACTGAATCAACATAAATTTATTGTGAAACAAAAAACTTACCATTAAATTTCAAACGGCTCTACTGTAAAATTAGCTTTTCAGACTTATGACTTTATATGTAGGAGATATAGATTTGTATTCTTTGCCCCTTTTGCGTAGGAGGTATCGAAATAGCACTTCTCACATTCAACTTTATGGGGGTCGCTGATGAAATACATGCTCTAAAGGGGGTGGTAGTCCAAAAAAGTTTGGGAAACACTGTTCTCTAACACCAATCATCAATTTTAGTTACAAGAGACATATTGAAAGATGAAAATATTAATCACTGCTACCCACAACACTGGTTTATTGCTGGGTTTAGGTTATTCATGTGTTCGCAAATTTATATGTATCTATCTATGTATCCGGACTTCGCCCAGCCCTAACTGTTTATAGTAGAAACTTGAAATTTTTTTACACACACACACCTCAATGAGTAGGGAAAATGTTTTTGTTTTTTGAAAATACCCCCCCTAAAAATGTTTAGGGGTTCAATATGCAATGTAAGTTTATGCTAAATTGGTCACTAGTTTGAATTTTTTTAAAAAGGCGGGCACAGAGGTTTTTTAGTGATTACAGCCCAACAAAAGGCGAGAGAAGTAACATTGATCAACCTGTTTTCCAACTTTTTAATTGATCACACCCAACACAGCATATATGGGTGGCAGTGATTCATAATTTCCCTTGGAATGCTAGTTATATTTTAATTTCTGTAAATATTTATGCAATTTTCTTTGTATAAAAAGTTTACTTTTATCAATTTTAACAATCATTTTTTTTAAATTGAAAAATGAATACTTCAACTGCATACATGAGGAAAATAATTAAAAAGCTAAAAAATTGGATGAAGGAAACATGGATGACAACAAAAATAATATCATGTGACAAAGAAGATAAATAAGTTACAGTAAGATTGTAAAACTAGTGATTTTGTGAAATCCCTGAACATTTCAGTAATTTCAGGAAATCCCATGTTTCACAATCAGTGTAGTAATGGTTAACAAGCTTGTGATGCTAACCATTGCTACTGCAATGAGCTTGATACTCATTGGGTTCTCCCCTACTCTGGCCTTGTGTCAAACGAAGCTGTATATACACTGTAAATACTGAAGCAGAATATACTTGATATTTACTAAGTTTAACTTAGTTTGACACAAGGCCACAGTAGTGGGGCACTCACTGAGGATCAAACTCATTACAGTAGTAATGGTTGGCAGTAGTAATGGTTAACCATTACTGAAGCTAGTTTTTTTGAGTTTTTTTTTATAATTCAGGTTTCTTGTTCTTTTATTTACATATATGTAAATAACTTTTAAATTAAACATGTTTGTTTTTATTGTCAATATTCTTTGGGATTTGGCCGAAGAGTACCTTTAAGGTAAGACCATGCTCCCCTTACAGTGCTTATATTTTGGTATGTGCTTTCATCTTGAATAAAGATGTTTTTCTTCTTTCTTCTTCTACTGCACTGATTGTGGATGGAGGGATTTTAATGAAATTACTGAAAGGGTCAGGGATTTTACAAAATCACTAATTTCACAATCTCACTCTAACATATACACAAAGAAAGCAATTCTTCTCCAGAATTGATAAATTTGTTTTGATCTTTGGCACAACAAATTTACAACATGTGTAGTAAGAACAAAGTGTTTAAGGTCATCACAAGTCTTTTTTGGAAAGTTGCATCCAGTCAGTAATGATACTGAAATCCTACTATCACAATCAACCTACAAAGTAGTCCTCCAAAAATGTTTACACACTTCATCAGTCCAGGAATCTGGAGCACCTTTAAATCTTATATGATTCTCAAATTTATTAAACTCTAGTCCATGACCCGTCACTTTATTGACGGTTATCGTAAGTGTACAACAACAGGCTCGGCTGATGGCTGCTACTGATACTTTAAGTGTGACAGACACAGTGAGAAGGGAGAAAAGAAAATTATGTAGTTTAATAAGAGGGTACGGAGAGGGGAGAAAAGAAAGTTAGGTAGTTTAATGAGAAGGGAGAAAAGAAAGTTAGGTAGTTTAATGAGAAGGGAGAAAAGAAAGTTAGGTAGTTTAATAAGAAGCTAGGAAGGGAGAAGGGAGAAAAGAAAGTTAGGTAGTTTAATAAGAAGCTAGGAAGGGAGAGAGGCTGCTACTGATATTATGTGTGACAGACACAGCTCTTATTATATATATATGATTAATGTTAAAACTAACACAGAAAAAAAGAAATAATAGTGAAAATCTTAGAGAAAATAATTATCTTTCAAGTTCTATCTTTTGCCAATACAATAAACACACAAAGAAAGAAAGATGTTGGCAGTAGTTTGAACAATGACAAACTTGTAAAATTCAAATTCAAACACTTCATACTCACTTGTTCCGCTTGTGCTTTCTGTAAAAGAGGAGACTGTAACTGAGCCACAGAATCCATGACCAAATTGTGAATCTAAAAGAAATAAAACACATTTTCATGATTTCTGCATTCAACCATTTTGTTAGATTTAACAAAGTTTTTATCTTACAAAATGCTACTTGTAAAATCTATTAAGATTAAATAATTAAAAATATCCTAATTCTGCAGATTTATTTTGAAACAAAATATTACTTTAACAAAACTTTTACTCAATACCTACATTGTTTCTTTTACATTAACAATGTAATAAATTTAGTATTTGCTAAAACATTTTGTAGAAAATTAAAAAAGTATTTCCTTTGCTTACTGAATTATGAAATGTTTTTCAAGAGATAACTTAGTGCATTCAGTTTAACAAAACACCTCGACGTGTTAGAGCTGATATTTTACCTATATATACCAGGTTCAAATGCAGTTGGCACTAAAATACAACCATAATTATTCTTTCATTTTCGCCCTACCACCAGAATTTGCTGTGTCATTATATATGTAAGTTTTTTTTACATATTTGTTCATTAAATCAGTGCTTCTGAAACAATGTTAGTGTCATTCTCCCTAGAGTATCACAAAATTTCATTCACCCACAACTAAATTTCCTGATATTTTTCATCATCTTCTCCCTTGTGTATAATTTTATACAGAATTCATTTTGTTTCATCAGTTTGTCTGGTTTCCACTAAATAGTTATATAGTATATTTAGGAAATACCCTGCTACTTTGAAACTAGAAAACAATAGAGGAAAAAACAAAAAAGAAATAAAATTTTCATCTCCAATGCCATTAAAAAGCAATTAAATAAGAGATTTAATGGCAATACCTTTTTAAGTATAGAAAAAATATAAATATCTGCATAAATTAAGTGATTCACCCTCCACGTTTCATTCACTACCAAAATAATTTCATTCAACCTTGGGTGAATCATTTACCAATTTAAGAATTAAATCTTACTAATAATATAACAGATTAAACAAGGAGTATAAAATTAATAACTCAAGCAGAAAATACTGACCTTCTTCTGTCCATCTTTTACCAAGAAAGGCACAGGCTGGTTTGATTTTTGTGTTTTGTTGTTATTCAATATATCAGCCACTAACTGATCTGGAGGATACGATGTAAACAACAGACCAAACAATTGTCCTGACATTAGTTGCACCCATGTGTGGGGATACTTTAAGTGATTCTGGATATGTTCTACAAAAATAATCATTATAATATTCAAGATTTATTTACAGTCAATTTTTAACTATTTACTGCAATGATTTAATGACTGAATTAAAAAAAAAAAAAAAAAAAAAAAAATTGTACTATTAACATAAAAGCCTCAACTTTATTGGAACTAATTAATCAAGGATTTGATTGATGGATTAATAAAAAAAAAACAGTTTACAGTTAATACCTTGGTTAGCACTATAGATACATTCCTAAAAAATACAGCGCTATACAGGGTCATTATAACATAGCATAAATAGAGATTGTGCAAGCAATCAATTTAAAATATATGATGTCGTCATTGAATGTTGAGCTTCAACAAGATGCAATGGATTGGTGCTGTGTATCTCATCTGGTAGTTACTTTCAGAAGCTGAGGAAATATCACTAGGTGTCAATGTATATATGATAAATTGTGTATGTGTTTATTCTCATACACATGGAAAATTAACCAAGGTGTACAATATACAGTTATCTTGGTGACTGTCCATGTTGTATTTTATCATTTCAGAAATTTAACACTTAAATTTATCACAAAAAATATTTGAACTATATTTGACTGATAAATTTGACTGATAAATTAATAGAAAACAGTTCAGTTTTAAAATTCATTACATTGGCTTAGCAGATCTTAAATCAATTGAAGTGTTTATCAGCAAATCACACATTAGCAATGACCACTGAGACATTTTGCTGTTTCTAAAAATTATTATAAACATTGTATTATTATACAGCTGATTGTAATACAACAGAATTGCTTGCTATAAAGTACTAAAGTATGTGTGTGTGTTTGTACTCTTATAAGTCGAGAACTATGCATCACAGAGGGAAAACAAAGGCACATTCGAAATGAGCAGGTCTCAATTTACCTACAGCACACATTTTAAGGATGAATTTTGCAAAAAAGAAATTTGTTGATTTCTATGGGGTCTGCATTTGTGCTCACATGAAAATGAAAAACTTTTATTTCTAAAGAGATCAGTGAAAGAAACAATACACCAGTGTTTAGAAACAAGGTAAATACAATCAGTGGATCAACTTCAAAACCCGATGGAGAAAATTTTAAAATCTTTTCCTTTTATTTTTTTTCTTCAAACTGTCTGGAAATTTTTCAGTTTTAAGAAAGGAAATATTTACAATGTAGTTATAAAGCTAAACTGCACCATTACTTTCCATTCATCATAGGTAACAGCAAATGTGAATTTCTCTTTCATTCAGTGCTTAAATCAGTTTGGCGGTATTTGTTTTATGGAATCTAACCTGACAATAAAACATGTTTTTCTTAGAGCAAAAAAAAACTACTAACATCAAAAGTGAGCACATGAATTCTCAGTTTTGAGAAAAATTAATTTTTAAGGGTTTAGGAGATTTCATGAAATCTCTATAAAATATCATTTGCTTTCCAGCGTTGTTAGATTTAGAACCTGGCAATTCCAGGTCAGGTACCCCAGCTAGTTTTACATAAAGAAGTAATTAAATATCTTCATGAAGAAAAAAAACCAACATTTGTTAAAATTTGAAATATGACTGTATAAAGAATAGCTCTTACCCCATAGCTTGTTCATTTGTTCAATCCATTTAGAGTTTTTGGTTACATCACAGCACCTCAGAATCTTGAGCAAAGTATTCAAGTTGTTGTATAAAAAGTGATCTTGGTCTTTCTCATAAGCTAAGTTCTTTGCCTGGAATGTCAATAAATATCAATAAATTTATTTTTTAGCACTCATATTGTTAGCAATTATTATTATTATAATTGAAGTAGGCTCTAAGCCTAGGACAAGGAGGACCCTCATCTTGTTAGTAATTATTATTATAGTTTATACATATATATACATATATATTCCTAAATATGCGTTGACAATGACACTCATCAAAACTGCAGTTTGCATCATACAAAAGAATTAATGAAAGAATACAAATGATCTCTTTCATACATACACACCTGGTTTGTCTTAAATCTATTTGTACATCTATACATATATAACTAGCAGAGTTTCTATAAAAAAAAATAGGATTATTTATGTATGTATAAGTTATACAAATATACATTTTAGTATAAATGTATTTATTGCAAACAAAAAAATGTATACCTTAAACAAAATTTATTATTCTGTTGATTTATACAACTCTGCATATTCTGTTTTTTAATAATTTTAAAACAATAAGGCAACAGAATTGGGTAAAAACATTTCTCTTTTAATAAGTGAAAAACGGCAGTTTTATTCATGAGAAATCAGAGATGCCTATATTCGTCTTCCGTCCTACTACTAAGACATCAGCAGCAGCAGTAATGATGTAGACAGAGACACAGTAGCTGTCTGCTTTAGCATATGCAAACACAGACAGAAGCTTAGCTTTATCGCCTTCATCTCTTTGTTCACTTTAGCATGGCAGAAACAGACTAAAAAAGTGACATGGGCTTATATATAATAAGATAGTAGCCAGTAATAACTCTGAAAAAAATATGGCTGTTTAAATAAGACTGATCGTCATTTGAAGCATGTTTATTACTTACCTCCTTAATGTTGCCCAGCATGAGACTCTTATTAAGCAAAGGTAACACAATGGCTAATCTTTGAGTGAATTGTTCCTTCTCTACTTCCACATAAAGACCCAACAGCTGAGCTGCAATTGTCCGTAACCGCAACTACAAGTTAGAATGAATACAAAAATAAAATATTAGAAATACTGCACAATTTAAGAATCTTAAATCTTTCTTTATAATTTTTCACATGCTAGTATTCACTTGCCATCAAAAAATGACAACAACATTAATAATTTGGCAATTGCAATTACATAAAAGCTTCAACTATAAAGAGGTGTGAAGCTAATTAAATTGAGAAACTATCACAGAATTCAAATATTATTGTGTACAATCATCTTTCTCTTACAAATAATGAAAAACTCTTCGAAGGGAAGTAACTCCTGCATATAAATATGAAAGTTACTTCCCTTAAGTGTGACAGACAACAAATATAGACATACACTTGGCATATTATATAAATGTATTATACAAATATATGACATTTTGGTTCAATGTGGGTCCAGGCTATTGAGTCTGATCCCACAATGTGGAACTGACTGTGAAAACAATATTTGTTAATGCATAAAAAGGTTTAATGACTTTGCATCAAAATAAGTTTTATTTTAAATAGATTTTCAATTTAAATAGGATGCTTTTTCACTTTTGGATGGCAAAGATAATTTATTATATATTTAGAGATATGACAATTTCTATATAAGAGGTTCCCTCCATATCTTGTGTGGGAAAAGTCATGTTCAAATATTACTGAAATATACTTTTAAACTTACTCTTTATCCCAATCTCTCACCACCATGTTAGTTTATTAACTGGTAGCATCAGTATCAGTACAGCAATTATTTTATTATTTATTTTTATTAGATGAAGTATTACAAACCATTATTATTAATTTTTGACTACTATTTATTTTAATAGTAGAAATGCAAAAAGATGAAAGTAAATAGTAGTCAAAAATTAATAATAATGGTTAAATATTTATTCACCAAAGAGGAACTTATTAAATGAGAACACATCAAAGTTTTCAAATACTCACCTTTTTATCTCCATACCATTGTACAATAAAAGCAAAAAGTTCTTTTCGCATGTTGGAATCCAACTATAAGAAAGAAAATTGAAAATATAAGAATATACTTTCATATGCCTTTTAGATATAATAAAATGAATTTTCCATAATTTACAAGTAACTAAATCAACCAACTCATTACCTAGGTTCATTAGATGCATGTACATGGATGTATAAAATAACTAGAAAGCACTCAGAGAGCTCAAATCTCCGCCAACACCATTGTCACTAAAAACTGAACAATCAGGTTACAGATTCCAGACTAGATTCAGAGACATATAATCAATAGTTTGAAAAACATCTATAATGCAGTTTATCATATTTATTCAAGAGGATGTAACTATGATGACATCATAACAGTGTTGTTACATCCGAAAAGCTGAAAAATTGTCCTTATCTCACAATGTTAACAAAATCGCAAAATTCCTGGATCCGCCCCAAAATTTAATCAATTGTTCCTTAGCCCACCATTCCATAAAATGTCATTGAAATTCATTGAGAATCTTTGTAGATATAGTATGGACAGACAGACAGATGATGGAAATCAGATTATTGTGAGTGTGAACGCAGAACCCACATTATTACTATTCAGTTGCAAATCACCCAGATTTCTTTAATGTTAATGCATCTTAGGGGGGTACCTTAATTCAATCTCCAGCTACAATGCATCAGTTCAGCTACTTAGAAGTCACATACAGATTAACAGAATTAGACTTTTAGTATTATATAGACAGACAAGCTGGGGTACCCAGCGTTGCCCGGGGGAAAAAACCCTCTAAATCTAACAACACTGGAAAGCAAATGATATTTGAGAGATTTCATGAAATCAAATAATTGGGCACTTGCAGGTCTAATAAATTGAAAACATGAGGGAATGTTTAAATTTTCAACCTTCTAGCTCTATTGGTGTGCCTGACTGCGAGAGCCAGCCAGACCAACTTAAAAACTGAAGAAACCTATGATATTGACAGTTTTGGTTGCAAGCACACACACATTGCAAGATACGTGCTGTAGGGAATTGGTGACCTGCTGATTTCAAACATGCCTTTGTTTTTCCTCTGTGATGCATAGTCCTCGACATCTTAGAGTACTAACATACATACTTTAGTACTTTATAATATAGATAGATGGAAATCAGACTATTATCGAGATGAGTGTGAACGCAGACCCCATACTATTTCTTTTTGAATTTTCAGAAAATAGCTTTCTAAAATCATGCCAGGGGATCCCATAAGTACACACAGAAAATTTCATGCAGATATGTAGTGTGGTTCCTGAGTTACAATGTCACATGCAGATGGACAGACATTTAGTGAATCATAGTATACGATTAAGTATGTCTTACCTTTTCTATTAACATTTTAATAGCACTGGCAATATTTTTACGACAAGCAGCAGATTTATCATTAATTAAAGAGGCGCTGAGAGGTAAGAAAAAAAAGGCTGCCTGCTCTGTAATAAGTCCCTGAAATTAGAACAGAAAAAAGTTTGCATTTAATGATTGAAAAAAAATTTTTAAAAATCTTAAGGAGAGCAAACATTCAGAATTTATTAAGATACTGTGTATAATTTTGAGAAGGGTCAAAGAATTTTTCAAACAACTGAACTCCATGTTGCTTTCGTTGTTCACACATGCTTTTGTTGTTCACACAACATTTTGGTTGATTCATTCTATGGCCTTCTTCAGGGGTAATATGCAACCTCCGTAAGGAAAGAAAGCTCTTTTTCTGATCTCTTTCCATAGGTTGCATAATACACCTGAAGAATTGACCAAAAAACATTGAGCGAACAACAAGAAGGAGTTCAATTGTCCAAATAATTCTTTGAATTCAGAATTTATTATCTCCTATATAGTTTCTTGTGAAAGTAAAAAGTTTAAAGAAAATAACTGATTAGCTTGTTTTAAAAACAAAATATAAATTTAGATATTTAAGATAATTTTTAGGTTAAAAAAAACGCAAAAAACAAAGCAATCCTTAATCTATAAAATCTAATGAATTTACTAATGTTAAATTTCCAAAATAAATAGTGATAAAAGACAGCATCATGGACAGTCTCCAAAATAACTGTATATTGAACACTTTGGTTAATGTGCCATGCATATGACAATACACATATACAATAATTTATCTTGAGTAATATATATTGAGACCTAGTGATAGTTCATCAGCACCAGAGAGTAGCTACCAAATGAGAAAATGATTGCTGGCACAATCTCTATTTATGCTATGTTTTGTTTAGCGCTGCATTTCTTAGGAACATATCTAGAGTGCGAACCAAGGTATTACTGTATATATATAGGATATAAATAAACAAGCATGTACTTCCTAATGTAAAGGTAAATAGTAATGTATATTTACAGGTGGGAATGTTCTGATAATTGCTGTCAGAATTTCAATGGCTGACAAGCGTCCTTCTTCAACAGGGAAACTCAAATGCTTGACAAAAAATTCCACAAAATCTCGTCCTGTCTCCCCAAGAGAATAATCCAACAGATATCGAAGAATAACCTGAAACAGAAGGAAAACAGATTCTAATATAGAAACATTCAAGTTAAAACCAGTCTAACACCCAAGAGGTTCATTATATTAATTTTGACTGCTATTTACCTTCATCTTAATTTTTAGTTGTTTTTATCACAACACTGGCTGTCACTCTACAGCAGCAAGCAAACAGCACGGATCAGAATAAAGTGTAAGCTTTCGGTGCGATTTGGCCTCACATCCCTCTTGCCAGAGGGAAGCCTGGTTTACACCCAGCTGCTATGACCACTCCGTTACGAAAGCTTCATGTCAAGCGGAAGTCAAATCTTACCTAGCTTGTTGCGTGTAGAAGTAACGGCCATAGTTAAAGTTGTGTTAAAAACAACTAAAAGATTATGAAGGTAAATAGTAAAAATTATTTCAATGAACTACAATACATCATCTAAAAATTAAAAATAAAAATAACCCAAGAAGTTATTTTGAATTTGCCATTTCCATAGAGTATTTCTATATCTTTATGTCTACAAGCCTGGCGCTGCAGGGTCAAACTCCACTCCAACTTCTATTCCGATTGAAGATGATTATTGCAATATTTGTATTGTATATATAATAAATAAAAAAAATTATAAAAATATATATTTTTTGGTATAAATGTATTTATTTATTAGAATAAAATAAGCCTGTGTATGTGTATGATAAATTTTCATTAATATCTAAGACTTGTCAATTTAGCTCAGTCTCCTGGCAAACAGTTGGTCATGAGTTCAAGATACGGTAGGGGAATGTGAATTTTACATATCAGTTTACACTGTTAATTTTGGTGAGGATTGTTCTTGTTATGGCAGGAAAACAAAGCTTCCCTTCCAATGAAGCCCTGCCAAGCCCAAGTGAAGATCTGCCCAGATGGTCGTATTTCAGTAGAAATGGCTGTCTCTCTCTAAATAGAGCAAGGTCTAAAGTGGGAAGAATGAAAGACAAGCTCCAGAAGTTGGGATATGTCACCAGTGCTGAGTGTCACTGCGGCAAGATATCCCAGACCATGGACCACATCCTCCGTGGATGCTCACATGAAGACCTGAAGCAAGGCAAATGATACAGTTCTCCTATGGATACACCAGTGGCATGACAAAATGATGAACTAAGACATTAATATTACTCAGCAACTGTATGTGTAGATTTCTATATCAAGCAGTTTGTATTTGTAAAAATATCAATGTTTAAGTGGGATAATGTTAGAAATGCAATAAAAGGTTCCAAACAACATTCTTTCTCTTATTTAGTCTAAAGAAAAGAGAAAATTTCACCTCTCTACATTGTTTTCGGACATGGGGCACTTCAGAAGTTACTGCCATCTTTTTTATTAAGTTCATCATTTCTGTAATTTCAGGACTAACAAGTTTTCGGTGCAAGATTGCCTGAAAAAAAAGAAGAAAAGAAAATGATTGAATACAATGTAAAAACTGGTCACAGATAATGTTATCAAATGGTTATTGTTATCAAAATCAGTTGGTCCCAAACACTTGAAAAATGAATTACACATTGAAATATTTGTATCAATCATTTATTCTTTATAAAGTTATTTAAATCAATGAATATTAAATTCATTGATTTAAACAATGAATATAATAACAATGAAAGTAAATTCATAACAATCAACGTAAATAGTTCCAATTTTTATATCTTTTGCTTAATGTTATCAGCCAGTTATTTTTATCTAAAAGACCCTGTCCTAAAGTGATCACAATAAGCAGCTTCCTCTGTATTGTTATTTCAAAATCAATTATCACTTTTCCATCTTATTAGGTTTTATAAGCAATCTGTGAGATATTACTGCTGATTAAATGATCAAGCTAACAAGAAATGATTACATTCAAATGTAGTCATACGTCGACTTACACACGACCGACTACAGATACATCAGTAAAAATGTTAAAATTGCAAAAAAGCACACTGTACTTTATAATGTGTAGTATGCCTTGTGATAAAGTTTTTACCAAAAGTTTTTAAAAATATAGAAAACAATTTAAAAATTTAAAAAGAAAATAGTCTTACCGGGATCTACCATGAGATCGCCCATGGGCGGTTATTTAAGGTGGGCGGATATTTAAAGAAATTAATTCGCTCGATACTTCATTATTGCTGAATGAG
>VCCN01002910.1:5239358-5250705 GCA_006491835.1 Architeuthis dux
TGTATATATATATATATATATATATAAAATTTAATTTAAACCTATTAACTATTAAATTCATATAAGAAAATGTAAGTGTTAATACCAAGGGGAATAACTATTTCAATTGTTTTTTGCTTACCTTTTGGATCAAGCATTTGTATAGTTTTGGCAAGATGATTTTCACAATTGAAGTGTGGATTCTGTTAGCCATGCCAGTGGGACAAATCACTTTACCAGATGCACTTTGTTTACTGACTTTGTTGTCATCTTCATCATCTTCTTCGTTTTCTTTTTCTTCCTCCTCTTCACCTTTCTCTTTCTTTTCTGAAAATTATTTTTTTTTTAAAAACAAACTAATAAATATGAATCAACTAAAATCATAACAATATATTTATCACTTAAAATATTGGGGATCATGTAGAGAACCTTCCTGTGGCGATTCTTGTTAATCCTTCTAGGAGGATACCAATCTCTACACCAGGCTAAATAACGCAAGCAATAGGGTGAAATAACACCAGACTGGAATATAAGCAGAACTAGCATTCCAAGGGAAATTATGAATCATCGCCACCCATATATGCTGTGTTGGGGGTGATCAATTAAAACGTTGGGCTGTGATCACTAAAAAATATCTGAATTTTAAAAAAAACAAGCAGGCACAAACTTGTGACCAATTTAGCATAAACTTACATTGAAAATTGAACCCCCCCCCCACTAAAACCCTATTTTGAAGGAGAATCCCCCCCCCAAAAAAGCATTTTCCCTACTCATTGAGGGGAATGTGTGTGTAAAACTTCAATAATATGTTATATAACTCCTTCCAGTAAAGAACCATTATTCCAAACTGAACTGACCTTCCTTTTCTAGAACATGTTTGATGAGACTATCAGCATTAGATCCAGTGCAAGTGCTATTGGACAAGTCAAAATGAAAACCATCCAAAATGGAGATCACAATTCTGGAAAGAGAATAAAGAAAGAAAAAGAAAAATTATAATTTTTAAAAAAAGAATTTAATTATTTGTATAATATAATTACATTAAGCAGAAGCTGAATTTCATGACATATTTATAAAGATTGGCTGAAAACCTACCCTCAGCTAGTTCCTGCAGAAGGCCTAAATGGGGCCTTTGGCCACAATAAGAGATCAGAGATTTGAACTATGTATTTATTGAATCAGACCTTATTTGGAAATCATCACTATCATGAACTCTTGGATCTCATCTAATTTAAATATAATTTATAGAGAGATAAAGAAAAACAAACTGCAGATACTTACTTCATCATCAATTTGTGGTTTTCTTGTTCAGTGGTTATTTTGCTCAAGTAATACCTAAGTTGCTTCTGATATATTTTCCATGGCAATTGAGAGCACTGGGCACCAAGCAACTCAATGGCAGCTTCTTGGAGACCTTCAATCTTTTTGAATTTAGTTTGAAGGTAGCCGTTAGTTATAGGCAGCAGGTACAATAAAATAGCTTCCCGTTCCATTTCATAGCTGGCCAGATTGTTAGCAAGTCTGCGAAGGGCACGAGTTCTTCGATGAACCTGTTGTGTAAGAAACAGATATATTTGTTTAACATACAGTGACAAAAACTTTTTTTTAAAAACCTAAATTGAGGTTGATTCTTTATTTTATTGTTTAACACATTTGCTCCCTGGGGCACCACAGAATATTCAAAAATGTTAATAATACTAGTAAGTTAATAATATAAATTAATATGTTTATTTAAATTAAGTTTGTTTAAGTTTCAGTCCTTGTCTTTGTACAAGAAAAGTTTTTATTAAACATTAATAACACATTGTGAAAGTGATGATATAACACAAACCAGATGCAGACACATGAACATAAATGCAATTTAAATAGTTCCTCGGACGATTGAACACCTTGTTTGTGTTGTTAACACAATGTTTCAGCCGATCCATTCTTTGGCCTTCTTCAGGTGTAATATCCGAATGTGATGGGGAAAACAGAAGTTTTTTTAATTTCAAAGGAGTTAACCCTTATAACGTAAGAACTATTTGAACGTTAATGACCCTTCTCAAAACTATAGAAAATATAAATGCAATTGTTCAGTATTTTTGACTGAGTGCTGTGAACAAATTCTTATACACTAAGGGCGCTGGGATTCAGTTTGGGAACCACTGGTTTAACATGTTGCATAAATATTCATTCATATTCTAAGCCTACTTTGTTATCATACATTCAGGAAAATTTCAGTATTGTTAAAATATCTTAAAACTAATCCAACTCATCTAAATGACAAAATATATTTGCACTTCAACCAAGGAAGCAAAACAAAAAATATTTTTTGTCTTTATACATATCTTATACAGTTATGATAACTTTATGTAATCAATGCATATTTACATGCAGTATAACTGTTCTGCAGAATAAAAGTAACTCTGAAAAACATGCTTGTCAGTAGTCAATATTTGATTAACCCTTTGAGCCCATAAACCCAATATATCAGGCTGAGCATTATTTTACTATATACCATAAGCCTGTTTGATGACAGAGTTGACACAACTCCCACTTATGTGGCAAACCAACTGTAAAAATGAAATGAATTAGACAAAAAACATTTCAGTACTCATTTCATGTACAAAACTATTTTTATTAATTTGAGCTTTTCCCTCCAGGAGCTCAGGTACAGGATGTGAAGGCACAAGGGCTAAGGGTTAACAAACAAAGAAATAAGTTTGATTAAATGTTCTGAGGATGATGTGAATGAACATTGAAATATTAAGAAAATCAACAACACCTTTTCTTTTTTTCTTTGTTAAATATTGATTACCTGAAGCATATTTCTAAGAGTAACCCCCATCTTTTATGCTTTAAAATTGTCTAAAGAGCAAGATCTTTGACATTCTCTATAATTTCGAGAAGAGCCATAAATATTAAAAATGTATTTCAGACAATTGAACCCATTCTTCTTGTTAATAATGGATCAGCCAAAACATTGTGTGAACAACAAAATTAAGAAGAATGAGTTCAATTGTCCAAAAAATCTTTTTGAAGATCTTTGATGTTCTAAAAATCAAGTTGAATACATCATACTGCACATAGAGACCATATTTATAAAGAAAGTACAGTTTATTTCACTATGTGATATACGTTACATATAACTATGAAATATTCATTTGTGCAAATGCTGTCTCTTACATTGAGTTATGGAGGTATTTGATACTACAGCACTTACCTGAATGTGTTTAATGTTTTCAAAGAAATCTAAATCAGGGTCTTTGTCTGTGATTTTCACAAGGTCATCAAATGGTTTCCGTGAGGAAAATCTTATAACTAGGGCTCGCAAAACAGTGCAGCACTCAGCACGAACAATCTGAAAAACAATAATTGTTATGTCATTGTACAGAAAGAAAATCACAAGTGTAGCAGATCTGTGAATTGTTCTGGAGTGGTGGCAACAAAAGTATAAGAAGAAAGTTGGAATGAGGTAAAGGATCCTATTTGAAATTCTTACCATCAAAAAATGACAGCAATATTTAAGTACAATTACATAAAAGCTTAGAATATAAAGAAAAGGTGTGAAACTAATTCAATTGAGAAATTGCCAAAGAATTCAAATATTATTGTGTACAATCATCTTTCTCATACAAATAACAAAATGATGAAATAGTCTCCTAAGGGAAGTAACTCTTGCATAATAATATGAAATTACTTCCTTTGGGGTATTACAAATAAAAATTATGGACATACATAAGACATAAGTAGATTACTGGATGCAATAGACACCTGAGGAAGATTGGAAAGTGCACTTGCTGCCATATAGTGGTCAAAACAACAAAGATGAGGATATTATTTTTGGCTGAATGTTTTTAGACAAAATGTTCTACTCATTGTACTGTTTTGTCTTTCATTACTTTCTTGTTATGACATTTCAACCACTGTACACTCAGGCCTTCCTTGGGTGTCTGTTTTATTTCTTAAAAGTTGAACCTTGTTTTGTTAGGGCAGTAACAGTTTGTCCAGGTTCTAGCAATTCATAATGAAAAAATTCCCTTTGAATCCCACCAAATAAGAAAATAACTTTTTTCTTTTCCTTTTCTTCTTAGGTTGAGACCTTGAAGGCTATCCTGAATCTAGTTATGATTTACTTCATTTTGGATTCTTGTAATAAATCCATTTTTCATCAACAGTGATTATCCTGTCCAAAAATGTATTTTTCTGTGTCAAACAAGAAGAGAAAGCCAAGTGTATAAACACTGACCAATGTTCTTTTCCAAAAGTTCATTTGGAACTCATTTTCTTATCTTCTGATTTTTTCCTAAGGCCTGTGAAAATTGTATTGCAGTTAAATTCATGTCTAATTTTCTGCAATTTCACTAGTTGTTTCTGCTGCACCGCCTTTAAAAGTTACAATTCATCAGTTTGCAAATTCTGAGGTCTTTCAAACTCAGAATTTCTTTTATTTTTAAATTTCACAAACCATTCCCAACATGTGCTTGCACCTACTGCATCACTACCATAAGCTTCAGTGAACTATTTCTGCTGCACTTTTTCCCAATGTGCATTTAAATTTGGCCATGATTTTCACCAAAATAAAGTAAAATTATCACTTTTCCGCAAACAATTTTTAAAGTGTATGCATGCACAAGCAATAAAGAGCAGAGTAAACATTAAAGACACTAAGATTTCTTTAACATTGTGAAAAAGATGGCACTGGAAAGTTTTGCATCAAACTAATTTAAAATATGTCCTTTTATTTTACTATGACACACAAGCAATGTTCCCACTAATTTTTAGTAGTCAGTGTGCACAAAAATCTTATGTTGTGTAAATTTTTTCCAGTGACAAAAGAATGTGTGCATGAATGGTTGTGCAAATCTAAACTTGAAATTGTTTCAAGATAATTTTGGCACAGCCTCTCATGGCTAATAAAACTGTATTGGCATGTTTTAATATAATACAAGTATGATTGCATTCTACAAAGTATTGTATCTAGTTAAGATTTTATTCTGCACTTGAAACTACTTTGTCCAGTCTGTTATTCCAGTAAATGAAATATCAATAAGTATTTCTTATTTTTATATGATGTTATGTCGAAATAAAGTAATAACAATAACACCCATCACAAATGTGGTATTTGAAAAACCGACTAACTAGTTAACAGAAACAGTTAGCTAAGAGATTATTTTTTGATAAGTACAATTATAATATATTATTATACTTATAATTATAAGTCTAATTATTCAATAGAATAATTCAATATATTCATATATTCCAAAGAAGGAACATGCACGCATTAGGCACACACAGATACACACTGACTGAACATCACAGGCCACTTATCTGGACAGGATCCCAGGAACATAAATCACACCTCCTACCCTCACCCACTTAATAGCTGATACACAGAACCACCTAATCTAAACACCCTCACCCTACCACTTCAAAAACCTAGGTCACCTGCCCACCTTTCCTTACCAGGAGCAGATAGCCAAATACCATTCTTCACTTCATTCGACTATCCCAGCATGAATGGTTACACTTTTCTGCAGTGTTCAAACTTCTGATGATGCTGTTTGCAGCAACAAAATGCATAAAGGCTTATCTTCATGATAATAAATATGTTTGAGACGTAACACGCTTTTCTTAATCTTTCATTTCCACATTGTCAAATTACATCTACAATTCTGTCAGATTCCCTTACATCCAGATAACAAACAAGTATAATTATTAATCATTACAATATTTTACGTAACTAACCTTTTGTGCACTCATTAATTTCCTTTGTGTGCATGCGCACACGCACAAAGCTTAGAGAGAACTATAGTGGACTTCCAACATTTACATAAAGTATCACATCTTGCTAACAATAAGAAACAGACTGTTGAAACTTTCCAGACACATAATGAGGAAGGAAGGCTTGGAGAAATTAACGTTCACAGGGCGTATAGAAGGCAAAAGGTGAAAAGGTAGGCAGCGAGTAACCTACTTGAAGCGTTTGAGCAGATGGATGGCAGAAAGACTACTGGAAGGCGCTGAGAGCAACAAGGGAAAGGAAGCTGTGGAAAGCTATGATCACCCACCTCCTGAAGGGACATGGTACATAAAGAAGAAGAGTCACATGCATATAAAAGAAATAGAAAAAAAACCTTACTTGATTAACTCCTCCAATTCCTTCCCGTATTTGTGGCAAAATTGCCCGTTCAATGACTTCTTGATAAGCAAATTTGTCTTTGCTTGTTTCTTGACTGAACTGATTAATAATCGTGACCAAACAATTGGTGCTATTGTCTCGGATTGAAAAATCATCAACCTGTATGAAAAAGAAAACAAAAACAAATTTAAATTCATCATTTTCATGTGACATTTAGATTTTAGATGGTTGACAGAAAAAGCATGGGTTCTTTGTTCAAGAATTTTATTTCTTGGTTATGGTCACAAACTTAACTACACCAGGACCAGAAACTAAGGTTCGCAATGTCCCCCTCTTTTTTCTACAAAAAAAGAAAAAAAAAAAACTTACCCATGTAATGAAAAAGCAGCAGTTGTGTACCAAGGGAATGAGGAAATTAACATCGAGTTCTTTCATGTCCATAACCATTTTATTTGCCGCTTTGAAGCCTGCAAGTCTTTGCTGGAAATCCGGTTCTTCAATACGGTTTGGATTCCAAGAATTCATCTGCAAAAGAAAAAAAAATTTAGAAACAAACCTTTCAACTCTCAGTCAAATCGAACAAGTTTTGGAGTTCATAAAAACTACCTTTTATAGACAATATTTTCAGCATAACATCTATTATATAATATGCCAAATGTATGTCTATATTTTTTGTCTGTAACATCCTAAGGGAAATAAATATTTTTATCCAAGAGTTACTTCCCTTAGAAGACTATTTCATTATTTTGTAAGAGAAAGGTGATTGTATACAATATTTGAATTCCGTAACAATTTCTCAATTGAATTAGCTTCACATCTCTTTCTAAGCTTTTACATGATTGCAATTGCAAAATTATTTGAATATTGCCATCATTTTTTTACAGCAAGGGGCAACTGGTTACACATGTAATAATATCCCTATTCTGTCTATCAGTAATGCTTGTAATAGTTCTGGACCATTGTCAATCTCTTTATTCTTAATTGTCCATGCATAACATACAGATTGAGTGCCAAAACTTGTTTAAACAACCTTTAGGTCATAATTGCAAAATGTGGTGGTTATATCATCAAATTTCACTTTTAAGCTCAAACGTTAGTCAGGTGATTTTAATATACATTCATGACACTGAACAACCATTACCTTTTTATACTAAGACAAACAATCATCAGGAGTTGGCTATTATAAATTCTTCTGTGAAAGGATCTAAAATGCACCCTTTCTATCATGTAGGTTTTTTTCTGAAGTTATTTTGCATAAGTTTTCTAGAAGAACACAGATAAGTATTAAATGCTCAATTTTTTTATTTCATATTCGCTATATCTATTCACATGCTAAATGTATCACAAAAATGTTGGCATCGGATTACCATATTTCATGGCTTATAATGCATTAGTTGCACTCCTATTTAGAAAGTAATAATCAGAAAAAAAAAGTTACAGTGTATGATAGCAATATTTACTCCACTGAAACCTAACCTTATTTTAGTTTGAAATCCTCACTAATTGTGACAAATTCATCACAAACCAGGATGGAGCACTAAATTTAAATCAAATATATGTAATTTTGGATGCAGAAATATGGTTAGCTTTCACCGACCTTCAGCTTATAAGAAGCAGTGTGGTTTTTGGAGACATTTTATGAGGAAAAAAATGTATCTGATAAGCCGCAAAATACAGTACTTTCTATACATGCTTTTAGTATTTGCTGTGTTACTGTAGAGGGAATGAAAGTTTTGTTTTATTAACCTCACCCATGATATTAATTGTTACATCAACATCTAGTTTTTCAATACAGTTTTCCCCTGCTATCCGAAAGTAGAGTGTCCAACAAAAACCTTTTGTAAGCTGAAATGGCATAAAGCGAGGAAGCCATTACCATTAATTTATATGGAAACATTTTTTTAATGTTCCCAGACCCAAATAGTGGCGATGATGGTATGGTATTAGACACTGCTTTTGAAAACAATTTTTCATCATTAGTCAATTGAAATATCTAATGACATTATAAAATTGATACACTTACAAGGATAGATCAATAAGTCAATAGCCTGACACGGTTATTAGCTGAATTTTGATCTGAACTTTTCACTGTATAATGTTTGATCTATTGAGAACCCTTGGGTTAAGTGCATTGGCAAGGAAGGAGATTATGTAGAAAAATAAATATTTGTTGTGTAAAATAAATGCTTTTTTCATCATTAGGCTACAGACTTATCAATGTATCTACGTAAATCCTTCAATACTTACTTGATGTAAAATCTTGGAAATTTCTTCTAGACTTGGCTGATGCTCTGAAAGTTTCTGTGGGGAAAAAATTAAAAAATTATTCATAAAGAAAAGAAAGTCATCAGAATCTGTACAAAACATCTTGTATCAGAAAACTTATTCATTTTAAAACACATTCAATACACACAAATGCAAATACATAAAGTATCTGGTAATAAGCCAGTTTTTGACTTGTTGTCAAACCACAGTCCAAGTCTGGAGTTGACTTTGTTTTCCTACTGTAACAAGAACAACCCTCAACAAATTTAAGGGGGTAAAAATTAACATTCCACTACCATGATTTGAAATCACAACCAAGTGATTGGTAGCCGGATATCTTAACGATTGAGCCAAACTGACAAGTCTTACATATCTACAAAATTTTGTTTACAGATATGCAAGGGCTTATTTCATTCTAATAAATACATTTATTAAAAAAAAATGCATATTTTTATAATAAACTATGAAAATGAAAAATATTGAAAAATATTTTCAATTTCAGTGTTCTAGACTTATTAAAATATTAAAATTCTAAAACTTCAAAATCTTTTTTAAAAAAACCTTAAAACTTTAAAATTAACATTTTTATGAACATAGTTCCGCCTTGTGTATGCCTTCTGATGTACATGTTATGGCTGTTTAGGCCATTTTCAACATTCTAACTGTTTATATTTTTATAATTTTTTTTTATTATGTATACAATACAAAAGTTGCAGTAATCATCTTCAGTCGGAATAGAAGTAGGATTGGAGTTTAACCCTGCAGCAGCCAGGCTTATTCTATACAATTTTTAATAATAATATAATAGTTTATAATCTGATAGCATAATTTATATCAATCATAATGTTGATTGATATAAATTTTAAATTTGATATAAAAATAATTTTACACTTTGTTATATTTTTGTTGTCAAACTCCAGGACAACAAAGTCAGAGTTGACTTTATTTTCCTATGTAACAAGAACAATCCTCACCAAAAATAGGGGAGTAAACCAATATGTAAAATCCCCATTCGCCTACCGTGATTTGAACTCATGACCTAGTGATCGCTAGCCTGGTGTGTTATCACCTGAGCCAAACTGACAAATCTTACATACCTCCAAAATTTATAGTAGAATTATGCAAGGAAGTAGAAGTAGGAGTGTACCATAGTACCTCTTAGGAGGGGTAGAAGAGTGGAGGATAGATAGACCGATAGATGGAAGGATTGTCTCGGTGTGGAAAATGTCATTTGGGTGCATAGAAATAAGAATTCTGCCTTATCACACCATCACTGCATGATGGACAGGTCAACATTTGGAATTTCAAAATAATGGCTATAGGAATGTTAAGTTAAATATGAATTTACAATTGGTAAACAATGACAGTGGTCACGTAACATGCTGCCACATATTAATGTCAAATATACGTTAAATAATTTCAGGTATAAATATAGGAGACAAATGAACTCAGAGAGCAGTTCTCGACCAGGCCTTTTATAGGTACGTGTCGGTACAACTCCGTCCGCCCACCCCCCATGGTGCGGGAGGAGGAGACAGGAGACCCTTGAAATGCTATCCACCGCATCTCAGATGTGAGCCGCAACTCCCTCAATTGGGAACGATCTGAACAACAGTAGTAGTGAGTAGTAAGAGTTTAAGAGTTTGATTGATGTCTTTAGTAAACATCGCTGTCTAAGTTTTAACGAATTAATCCATAGTTACAAATGTTATGATTTTCTTACAAGCCTTGAAAAGTACAGTTAACCCAGCTAACACTATTGTAAGCCAGTTTAAATAAACATACGTATGGATAATTTTGAACTCGAGTTTTCATTTGTGAGTGAAAAAGTGTATTGACCACCAAGTTCCTTGCAGCATCAACAAAACCCAACAGAGCAGATACACAATTCAGTTACACACCGTACTGACAAACCTGTGAAGTTACGACACCCAATGAATCAGCTTTGCATCAAGTCCCATTAAACATTTACCAGTTACAGAGACAACGCAGTTCCGGAGAAATCAACTTTACACACCAGTACAACACACAAGTCGGTTGCGTATATGGGAGATCATCAAACCCCATAACGTAACAGGAGCAGAGTTTGACTCTTTGCTGTTTAACGATTTGCCAGCATAAAAAATTAGAAATATGAATTAAAATTCAATTCATAATTTACAGTAAACTATGAAAATGATAAATACTTTCAATTTCAGTGTTCTAGACATTATAAAATATTAAAATTCTAAAACTTCAAAGATTTTTTACAAAACATTAAAATTAACATTTCTTATGAACATAGTTCCACCTGGTGTATTGAATTGATGTATGCCTTCTGATGTTATAATGTTGTCTTGTGTTTAGTGCCTTTGTTTGCTTTGTTGATCTTTCTGTTCAAGCTGTGTGAAGTTCGAATGAGTTTGGTTCGTAATCATGTTTAGTGCGTTAAGAAAAGAAGACAGAATAAGAGACACGTGTTGACAGGGCTGTTTGCCTGTGAAGAACTGAGCCTTCCCTGTGACCACTTCTGGTCCGCGTTTCTGGGACCGGAAACGGAATGGGGGCTGCTGGGTGCTTGCTTCAGCATGTTTATAGATTTAACATATACATATATAAACATTACTTATTGATTTAACATACATATATATACATAAACATTATACATGTTACAGCTGTTTAAGCCATTTTCAACATTCCGATTTATAATTTATATATAATGAGGTATAAACTGTAACTTTAATTATAAAAATACCCATATTGAAGTTAATACAGGTACACCGATTTTCCAGCAATGGATGGTCTAGTACCTCTTTTAATCAGACAAAATTACGAGCAGACACTTGAATTTCTCACGGCTCTCACACTAGTTCATTAAGTGGCCACAGGTGGCATTGTGTCTGGAGCCATCTCTTAATTGTTCATACTGCAGTGGTTGTTACTGCTCCATCCATTTTCTAAAATTCCTAGCCGAATTTGCTTACATTTACACATAATAAC
>VCCN01002910.1:5250715-5261496 GCA_006491835.1 Architeuthis dux
TAATCCAGTACAGTTCTGGAACCAAATGTGTCACAAAATCAGTGGTCTACCCATACTTTGTTGAATAGACATTAATAAACAAAGACATTCTTCTTACAAACATTATTTTAAAGTATTAACTATATGACAAATTTCTCAAAAAAGAAAAGATTTTGTCATTATTCAAATTTGTTGCACAACAGGTTTTTACTCTATGAAAAAAAATTTGATAATAGATAAATGCTCTATTTATGGATCGGTAACGACAGATGCTAAAAGGCTGCTGATGATGATGAAATATCTTTTTAGTAAGTTCACTGGTGGAAAAGATATTACGTACCTGAACAATGTCACACAAGACTTTTCGGGGTCTTCGATGTTTTATTGAAGCAAATAAACATGTAACTTTTCTACAATGAAACAAAAGCAAAACACAATATGAGCAAAAAATGTTTCACAAGAAACATTAATGAATCCATACAACAAAAAGAAACAATGAAATGCTTTCAGATTACAAAATAGAAAAAAATGTTCATGTCTAACAAAATAATGAAATTTTCCATTTCAGAATGAAGACTATTTCACTAATTTAATCAGAGGATATTATAAACATAATAGAAAAAACAACATTAAATGTATTTTTATACAGCATATATGATGAGATATGTTATGCCATAAAGCCATAATTAGTAAGCTAGTCTTGAAGATAATTACGACTAGCTAGTCTTGAAATTAATTACGACTATAGTGATTGATAATTACAACTATAGTGATTGTCCATTTCTTAGCTGAAGCATCATTAACCACTGATCATGGAATCGGCAAACCAAGTTCGAGTTTTGGCAGAGATTGTTTGCATTCACTTCACTGATATGTCAGTAATGAGACATTTTTTCAAAACATCTGGCATCAGGATAGAGTGCAGGGAGAAATCGATTCATGCCTTTCCCAAGGGCATTAGTGCAAAGTGAAGACTGTTTGTGTTCACTTTGCATCAACACCCTTGGGAAAAGCATGAATCCACTTCTCCGAGCTATGGGTGAACAGCAAGGTAGTTGGAGCCCTTTAGCTGTAAGGCAGTTCATCTAAGAAAAGATTACTCTAATAGAAAAGAAACCATGGGCATTGGGCTAGCAACACAATTCTGTAAAGCTTACTTCCTACTGAAACCACAAAGCAGCCTTAAGTTCTGCAAGGAGTCTACAGGAATAAACAACATAATTATTTAATGATTATATTTTTGCTTAGCATTAAATCCTTACCTGAAGAGATTTAAAACGTCCTTCTGTATTACTGGGATCATGTTTAGAATGGATGTAAGAAGATCAAGCTCAGTTTCCTATTAACACGAAAGAAAAGAATGAAAAGAAGAACCAATGAATTAAATTAAAACAAAATCTATTAACAAATAATCACAATGAGGATTATTGAATAACATTCCAAAATATACAGATGAAGAGAAAAGTCAAATAATTATAAATATAAATATTTATTATGTATCTCTTCAACAAATGACAAAGAAATATTTAATTATTAAATGCTGAAAAATCATTGCTAAATGACCCTGTGGCTTCATACATTCCCACCAATTAAATTTAGATCAAATCTAGAATCCAGACCCCAAAATTGATTGAAGTCAAAAGAGCAAATTTTCAGATTACACCATAATCAAAATTTAATTTAATTAAGTTTTTCAAATTTTGTGATGCCTTTTTGTTCATAATATTCTTTCATGTAGTTAAAGGGGTCTGAATTCTACACTTCATCCTTGTTTTGATCAAATTAAATAAATTTTGATTTCAGTGTAATCTGAAAATTGGGACTTTTGACTTCAATCAATTTTGGGGTACAGATTCTACATTTGGTCCTTTTCCATTAATTGGTCAAGTTGAGGATTTATATTTTAAATAATAAATATGAGATCCAAAATGCATAATATTTCTGCGAACGAGAATGGTAATAAAAAACTGATAGTGTTTGGGAAAGTAGTAACCAAGGTTTATGGATGTTCATAGAAGGCAAAAGTGATAATTCATTATTTCGTATTCTTTTCCATTTGTCTCTAACTAACAATTGAATCTCTTCTTCACATCTGTGACGTCGTCAACACAACATTTCGGCTGACCCATTCTTCAGCCCTCATCAGGTGTATAATCCAGACTGGAGTAAGAAAGGTTTGCCTCTTTTCTCGGATTATACACCTGACGAGGGCTGAAGAATGGATCGGATGAAACATTGTGCTGACAACATCAAGGGTGAAGAAGAGATTCAATTGTCCGAACAAAATTTGGAATATTAATGACTCTTCTCAAAGTTAAGGACTATTGTTCACATGATTATAAAAATTGGAACAATTTACATTTATGTTATTAAATTCATTTTTATAAATAACTTTACATTATAAAAAATATAATAATTTTCAATTCATTTTAAATAAAGTATTTGGGAGTGACTGATTTTGATAACTTTATCTGTAAGTATAATCAATGGCTTCCTCTGCACCTGATACAGTAACTCAAACTATATCCTGTTGTATAATTTGTATTGCTTTACACAAAATTTTGTTCAACAATCTGATTAATTTTTTTGTAGATGTACAGTATCAATTCATATTTTCAAAAGGATGAAAACATTCAGAAATTACATAAATCGATAATGTTTCTTTTTTATATAACTTTGTTTGGTTTAGTGAGCAGCAGAGAGAAAAACTGCTCTCAAAGTACACAGATCAAATGAAAGCAGAGTAGGTTATGGAAATATTGCAGTTATTCTTGCTAATGGTTGCTATAACAGAATAATTTATTTGAGCAATTGCTAACATACTAGTGACTATTATGTGACCGATATCATACAGTTAGTCCCATAAAGTTGGCTATTTACTTACCCAACTGCGTTTGCCTTTCTTTGCAAGAATTGACAATAAAAGAGAAACCAAAACTGAACTTTGTTTGCTGTTTGTCACAAGATTTGTGATCCTGAAATAAAATAAGATAAAAACAATATTATTTTGTAATCAAAAGAATAATTTTGTGTTATACATTTTGCAACAGATACTGTGATGATACTACAGTACTGGACCATTTATATACTAGCTTAAAAGTCACCTTTGGCAGTCTGCAAGCTCAATGTTAAGTTACTTCCCATATAAAATTCACATAATTATTTGCTTATTCCTCTCATTTTCTTACAAAGAATTGTAATTAGGAATTAATACACCTGTAGTTATCTCCCAAGACAATTTTTTTTTGTCAATTTATACTTAATTAATTTACTCGGAAACTGGTGGTCCAATTGGAGTGGAAATAGCTTTATTCTCAAAGTTTGAGCATTTCAGCAGTATTGTACTAACAAAAATTGTGCCATGATGTGCCATTATCAATCTAAAAAAGGTAAAAGTAACTAAAATAAAAAACATACTTATAGGTAATAGATATTTGGTTAACAAAGAAAGTGTTTATTTTTGTCAATATTCCAAAGTTTATTCACATCATCCACAGAACATATCAACAAAATCAAACTACACATTTTTGTTTATTAATCAAATAATAATTACCTACAAGTATGGTTTTCAGAGTTATTTCCATTTTATTTTTTACAATTATTACACTTAGTACTAAATTTTAAAAAATGTATCCATCATAAATATTTCAATAGTTATTTACATTTCTTGTGAATTTTACTTATGTGAGACTTACAGCAAGTTTAAATCTTGTCAGTGAATGGTGACTACTAATTATTGAAAAATGTTGAATTTATATTGAATATCGCTATAAGATAAACTATAAAAGATGACTCATAAAAATTTTCAAGACAAAAATTATGTTTAAAATGTTAATATCTTCCTTTAGCAAATGTTATTTTTACACTTGCAAATTCATTTTATGTCATAAAAGCAAGATTATTATTATCAGCTTTTTAAATATATTTACAGCCCATTAACCCTTTAAGTGTCACGTTTTTGAGAACAATTTCATAAATTTGACTGTGTTTTTGAAGGGCTATAGAGGGAGAATGGTTCATGGTAGAAAGTTGTTATATAGAAATGAAATGATCAGTATGGCACAAGGTTTATGTTTGAAAAAAATATTACCTAATTTGCATAAAATGAGATCACAGGTGATAGTCATCTTGGAGTTTAGAATTTTTAGTACAACTTTATTACCATTTAACAAAAGACCTGTATTTTTTACTTAGAAATTATGGCAAAAATCTGAATAGAATGACCACGGTATTTTACTTCAGAATTATGCCAATATATATGCGCCACCTATTGGTCATATGCAGATTTCTAGCTGTATTTTAGTATATATCATCTACTGACAGTTCTTGGTGCCACTTACTTGGAAAGAATTGTCAACTCCCTGCAACTGGCATTCTTTCGATTCAAACGAGAAATGACTGATGATATGTTCTTCTGGAGGTAATCCAAGAGGGTAGGAATATGGGGTTTGATAATTTGGATGCCAAGTTCTGAAAAAAATAAAAAACATCAAGAAAATAATTAAAACAGGTCTGGTTAGTCACTTAATAGAAAACGTCATGTGACCAACATCTTTAGTAGCATGCTGTGTCGGAGGTGATCAATGAATAAGTTACTTACCTCTTGTTGGACAGTGATCATTAAAAAAGTCTGAATTTTCAACAAGCGTGAATGCTGCTGGACATAAACTAGGGACCAATTTAATATAAACTTACATTGTAAATTGAACCCACCACTAAAAACAAAAAAAATGTCTTTTCTAGACATAATAAGGAGTTAATGTTTAACATTTCAGCCCTCTAGCTCCATTGGTGCAGCCAGTACACGCGACAGCCAGCAAAACCGAAGGAACCTATGCTGATGTTGACAGTTTTGGTTGACGGTATCTAATAATACAAAATAAATGCTTACAGACAAATCACATTGGATACACCAGCTCTTGTACGATTAAGCAACATCAAGCCTGGTCAGTACCTAGATGGGTGACTGCTTGGGAATACCAGATGCTGTAAGCATGAATGGTGAAGTGAGTGAGGCCACTTAGGGTCCTGGTCGCCTCCAAGTCTATTTTATATATCACAACCAGAGACAAGAAAAACTTCTGGGCATGGATGCCTGATGCCATAGCCAGTGTAAGGGCACTAGCTAGCTAATGCAAACTAAAATTTATACCAACAACACTTTTAAGGCTTTTTTACTTAGCCTTTTACAGCAGTGAGCTGACAGGGCATTTCTAGTGACCCTAAGCTGCATTGGCCATTTCCTTTTTTTTTTAGTATAAACCAAATTTCATGCAAGAATGTCAACTGAGAATGATATGAGTGTGTGTCTCTCTGAAACTGCACCTAAAATTGAGTTACTTGTTGGAAAGAGTCAAGCTCACCCATCTCATTAAAAATGTAACATTAAATTACTAGATGTCTTGTCCGTTCAATGGTATCCATATATTTTTACACTATATTCTTCACAACACTGCCATACAGGATGAATGGGTACACTGGAAGAAAAATTTTGAGAACTCCTACAGAAGAACAAAAAAATGAAACCTACCTTGTTGGTTGTCTCGGCTGTATTCTGGACATCCATTTAAAACAAGAATTTCTTTTGAAAGATCTTTTTTCTCCTCTTCTTCCTCCTCTTTCTCCAATTCTTCTTCCATTTGAACTTCTTCACCTTCAGGCATTTCCACATTGATTAAATTGTAAATCATTTCCATTACAACATGCAACACAGTCTTACTGATACCCTTACTATTCAGCAGTTGAAACACATAAGGCATTGGGGAGATCTCTGTCCCTTTGACAGTTGTTTTCAGGAGGCAGGGGAAAAACCTGAAAATCAACCAATAAAAACAATGAATTAAAACAAAGAACCAAAAAAGTTGGTTAAGATTCAGATAACAGCAAATTTTTTTTTAAAAAAACAAAAAAAAAACAAAACATTTTTTGCAAGTAATTTGTTGTGCTTTGTTTCCTCAGGAAACTTGCCAGTTTTGAAAAATGTAACTACTGTATATTTTGGCAGATAAAACAACATTTAAAACATCCAAAAAACACACAAAAAAAATGGGGGCAGTCTTATAGGCCAGATACAAAAACAATTACTAAGTGAGCTAAAACCATGAGATTCAGACTGAAATTAGGATCTCATCTTATCTGAAGGTCACCTTATCTGCTGAAATATATGGTTTAAGCATCGGAAACTGACAAATTTCAGAGGAAACAAAGGTCTTATGGATTGAAAGCACAAACAATTATTTGTGAAAAAAACATTTTTCTATTTTTACGTTAAAAAAATCAGATTATTAAATCAAAAACTGTTCTTGAATTTCAAATAAATTTTTAAAAGATTTATACCTTGGGGTCTTTGTCCAATGATGAATGAAATTCAACAAATAAGTTGGAGTTTTGAGACTTTCAACAGGTAAGCGTTGAATCTGAAATTCAAATAAGAAAAAGGAACAATTAAAAGAAATGATCATTTTTCCTCAAACACACTTATTGCGATCACTTTGGGAGAGAGTCTTTTAAATAACAATACCCGGTTGATAATATTAAGCAAAGGATATAAACATTGGACAATTCACATTGTTATAAATTCATTGTTATTATCCTATTAAATTCATTGTTATAAACAACTTTACATTATATAAAATTAATATGAATTTTAAAAATTAACCCATAAGAACCCACAGTGACACTGGTGTCACATACACTTTAAAGGTTCTGGAAACTACTGTATATAGCCGTATCCTTGATTTTAACTCATGAAGTGTACTAAGTAACATCTACTGAACATCCGGGTGCAGTCACATGACTGTATGTCAATTCGCCTACCAAGAATTCCATTTCCTAAACGGTGGCTTGCCTGGTTACATGGGAGAGAAGTAACTACTTTTAAAAACATTGTTGTTGTTACTAAAAAGTAAGTTTTAACCCATTTAACAATTCTAATGCTTTAATAACATGTCCTATATTACATTTCACCTATTCTGACCACATTTCTTGAACAAATTGATATACAAAAAGTTAGGAAAATGTCACTGACATATTTTACTCCAGGCTTTTAGTGTTAAAATAGTCATGAAAAAAACATTACATTGCAACAACTTTAAAAAATGTTTCTAATGCATTCTAGGATGTATAATTTGTTTTTCTGTTTTATAACCCCATAATTTTCCTTCAAGGAGAAATGGATCTGGGTTCTTATGGGTTAAGGAGTTTGCGTTGCTTTCTAAGGGCCACAAATCCCAGAAATACTTTACTGAAAAGAAGTAATTACATGTTGGGTACCAAAAACGGCTCATCAGTTCTTCTAGCCTTTTTTATCATTAGACTTTCACACAGGAAAGGATACCCCAAAAGATGTGGGTGTTGAGACAAAATCAATGATTTAAATAAAACTGCAGGTATGTACCATTGTATTACTACATTTGAATTAGTTTAAAATGAGTTATGTATTTATTGACTTACCTTTGGCCACACAACCACATCAAACACTGAATCAATCTCACTTGGGGTGAAAGGATAAGTTTTAAATATATCAAAGAACTGCAAATAATAAAAGAAACCAGTTAAAATATAAAGCATATTCAAAATGCAGTTATAATTTTTTTTTCTCTGATATATTAACCAAGTCCATAAAACACAAAGTGTCATTTCCTTTTGGAGTGACAAATATTGTATTTATGCATGTATACGTCACACACAAGTATAAGTCACATCCTGATTTTCATCCTTATATCTGTTTTATTCAAATTTTACTGATAATAATTCTAAGATCAACTTATGGGAGCATAAAACATCCACTTTGGTCGATTATGAATACCTTAGACATATTGATAAATTAAAAACAAAAGAACATTACTAAAAAATAATAAGTTTAATTAAGGAATGATTGAAGAAATGTTTAAAAAGGAGTAAAAAGTTTTCTCTTTTATAGCAAAACATCACGAGTAGTGTATGTAATCAAGCATTATTTACACCCAATGTTGCATAACTTTGCTTTGTAAAATAAAGTCTGGTTTTATCTGTTATCACAATTAGTGATTAGACCAGCAGGGGCTACCATGCACCCCACCATGATTCTACATTTAGGGTACTAAAATGTTCCTTAGGATGTCCTCTTTCAGAAAAAAGATGTTCCCCAAAAAAAAGTTAAATAGAACGGAGAATAATAGCAAACAAGTCAGTTCTTTTGCAGCCATTTATGAAAACAAAGCATAAAAATACAGTAATACCTCCATTAGCACTCTGGATATGTTCCTAAAAAATACAGTGCTAAATGAAACAACGCTATATGGGGTCATTACAACATAACAGAGATTGTGCCAGTAATCATTTTAAAATATATGATGTCATTGATGAGCCACGACAAGATGGAATTGATTAGTGCTGTACATCTCATCTGGTAGTTACTTTCCGGAGCTGGTGAAATATCACTAGGTGTCGATGTATATCGCGAATCGCTACATGAAGAATTGTTGTTATGTGTATGTGTTTATTCTCATACACATGGCACATTAACCAATGTGTACAGTATACAGTTATTTCGGGGGCTGTCCATGATGCTGCTTTTTATCATTATGCATTTCAGAAATTTAACATTACTAAATTTATTACAAAAAATATTTGAAAAAGAGTGCTAAGCAGGGTATTACTGTATACTCTCATCAAACCTTTGTCAAAATCAAGAGAAAAATGTTTGTACCTGAAAGAGTCGGGTGAGAGACATCTTCCACACAGTTTTCACCTGGCCGACTGCTTTGCTGTAAATCTTGTGTTTGTTGTCTAAACAAACCTTACAGGTTGCTGCAATGCCAAGAATCACCTTCAACAATTTGGGAAGATAAACTTTGATGTAATGACCCAGTTTCCTCATAATCAGAAGAATAAGGTTCAAAAAACTGTAAAAGAAAGAAAGAAAAAACTTTTCAAACGGCCATTTTGATTTATTACATTATTGCAGACCGATCATTCTACTACTGTAGCCAGCAGAGAAGCTTTCTGATTTCTTTCTCCGCAACAGCCTTTTTATCAGAATGGGAATCAGTCATGTACCCGGATGTTACACCAGCCAATCATAATGGCATCACCGAGACGAGTATCACGCTGCTCTAGATGCAGCGCACACCCTCTTCCTCTCTATCGTACACCACAGTCTCATATACCTCCCACCATCCCAACCTTCGATGACTCAGTATAACATACCATCATCACCCTTTTTGGGGTCTTGGAGCGCACAAAATGGTAGGAACACTTCTTTCAGATTGCAGGGGAAAACTGTATTTTAGTTTGGAAATTTTCACATGTGGGAAGGAAAAACTCGTTTCCAGGAGAAGAAAAAACTAGCATTCCAAGGGAAATTATGAATCACTGCAATCCATATATGCTGCGTGGGTGATCAATTAAAAAATTGGGCTGTGATCACTAAAAAATGTCTGAATTTTCAAAAAACAAGCAGGCACAAACTAGTGACCAATTTAGCATAAGCTTACATTGAAAATTGAACCAACCACTAAAACTGTTTTTTGGAGGGGAATTTTAAAGAAAAGCAAAAAAAAAAAAAAGCAATTTCCCTACTCATTGAGGGGAGTGTGTGGACAAAATTTCAAGTTTCTATGAAGGTTAGGGCTGGGCGAAGTCCAGATAGATAAATACATATAAATGTATAAACACATGAATAACCTAAACCTTTGGTAGCAGTGATTAATGTAGTTTAACCAATGTTCTATTATTTTTAAACAATTATTTCATTTTCAAACTTGACAAGTATAAATAACCCATACTGATTTGATAATTGTTGTCTACAATTTTCATCATTCTACGAGTTGTTTGGACAAATATTCACACCATTTTAATACTACTAGTTCTCAAAACAGAACTAACAAAACATGGCACCAATAGTCAGAACAAAGGATGGGTTTAAAAGGTGAAAATTGACTTGTTTGCTATGAAGCTTTCATGACAGAGTGGTATAGCAGCCGAGCATAAACCAGGCATCCCTCTATTCAGAGGGACACAAGTTCAATTCTCACTGGAAGCTTACTGTTTATTTCCAATCACAGTATTTGCACGCAGCTGTAGCATGACAGCCAGTGTTGGAGTTGTGATAAAAACTTTTTAAAAAATAAAAAATAAAATGAAAATGAAGGTAATAAGTAGTCAAAATTAAAAATATTCTCACTCTTGTTGATTTAATTCCTACATTTTGACGAATGCATTATACAGCCTTCTTCAAATGCATCAGCTAAAAAATGGTGGTAAAACTAACTAGGATGAGAATATTTGTCTGAGCAACTCATAGAATATACAAATAACCCTTTATCAAAAAAAAGATAAGATTTTGAAACTTACCTCTCCATTACTTTTGGAGGCAGCATATTTCTAAAGTCTACGGATGCCATCAATTGAGGAATAGTGACATCTATAAATAATAGAAAAATACATTCGATAATATAGTCATAGTTTGTGAAATAAAAGTATCCAGCCATTTTGAATACCTCGAAAACTAGTTGCACAGCCAACTTAGCAACCAATCAGAGAGGACCTTACTGCACATGCGTGAACACTCTTCCATGGGTTACTCAGTTGGTAGTGAGATGCCATTGATGAGCTATTGTACTGTATGACCATAGCATTCACAATGACTGAACAAGTCATTCTTCAGGTCGCTTGCAGGGTTTTTGGGCAAAACATTGCATCACTGAGGTCTATCAGAGCCCATACAGTCTAGATTTGGCTCCTTGTAACTTCTGGCATTTCCCAAAGAGATTTCAAACTATGGACGAGATTAAGGAGAACATGACGAGGCAGTGATGACA
>VCCN01002910.1:5266431-5284826 GCA_006491835.1 Architeuthis dux
ATTAATCACCCCCAACACAGCATATATGGGTGACAGTGATTCGTGCTAAGTCTGGTGAGTATAGAAGATGAGATAAAACTTCCTAGCCTAATGACTATTTTCTCCTGGGTTTGTTTTGTGGAGTGAAGCCTTGCATCGTCATGCCAGGAGACAACCACCTATCTCTTCATCAAAGACACGCCTTTCTAATTAGTGACACACTAATAAAGATCTGCTGTGCTGCTTCCTCCAAGATCAAGTGACTCATAGTGGACAATGCCCGTCATATATTATATTAATTTTGACTACTTTTTACCTTCATCTCAATTTTTTTAGTTGTTTTTATGACGACTAAACTCAGGCCGTCACTCTACTGCAACAAGCAAACAAGCGCAGATTGGGAATAAAGTGTAAGCTCCCAGTGAGATTCAAACTCAAGGGAAGCCTGGTTTATGCCCAGAATCTTTGACCACTCAGCCATGGAAGCTTCATAGCTAGCAGAAGTCAAATCTTACCTTTTAAACCCACTATAAGAACTAATTATGTTTTATGAATCGTTTGTGCTAGGATTAATAGTTTAGTTATTGTTTACTGTAAATGAATTTGTCAGCTTTCGTATTGTTGATTGATTGATTTGCAGCCTTTTTTTTTTTTAACTGGCCCTTGGTCAATTGTGGGTCCTCCCCCAAGTTTTGCAGGGGTTTTTCAGGCCATGTTGTCAAAAAAAAGGTGCACTTTTTGCCCGCCAATAATGTAAAAAAAAAAGGGGGGGGAAGGAATCAGTATATAAATTCAAAGACTTCCTTTCCTTCGTCAGTTCCAGAACAAATTCGTTACCAACAGATCTTTCACTGGACACAAAGCGTTAGCCGTTATAATTCTGGACTCACATTTAAAAAATACATTTCACATGCTTACACACAAAGCCCTACACTTCTAATCTTTTCTTTCTAAAACCACCATTGAAAAGATTTTCAAACAGTGACTTCTCTCAAGAAGTAAAGAACTTTGAATCAGTGTCTTCCTTCGAGAAGTAAAATTTATCCACGCTTCCAAGACGAGCGAAGACCTGATAAAACCAATAACAGGCGGACACACCATGAAAAGAAGTATTTTATGCAACACTACCTTGTGATCAACAATTGAAGAAAAAAAGGTAAGTTGCTTCAATTAAATATACTTTGCGGGAGACGCACATTTCTTTACTCAAAAACAACGTAACAATTTTATTCCTGATATTCTTGCGTTCAAGAAAAACTAAGTAGCAATATATTTGTTACAGAATTAATTTGGGGAATACTAAAAATTCCCAACATTTTGCATAAAATAGCTTCTAGAACACAAACCACTTTTTTGTGTTCTTTGGATCGAATATTATATCTTTCCCTCATTTAACTGCCCTTTTACCAGTTAATAGTGAGTTATTTTTGTTGAGAATATCCAGAAAATCGTTTTGATGTTGATTCAATTTGTGATATATTTCTTAAAGTGAATAACCTTGCACTTCATAATTTGCTGAAATAGCAGACATCGCTAGTATCTCAAACAGACGATCTGGATATAAATTAAAGATTACAGCTACCATTAATGGTTTGAAAACCAAAAGAAATTTAACTAAGGACTTGTTTATTAGGCACGATGAGTCCGTTAACAAATGGTTGTATAAAATAGACGAGTTGAATATAGAAATTGATGATATTTGCGACGAGAACAACCAAGATCGAGAGATTGACGTCGAGAACGAGTTTGAATTTCATTCAAATGTATTAGAGGACTTATCCATGTTGACCTCCCAGTTCGGGGTGGGCGAGGAACCGTGTAGCCATGCTGGCACCGCTGCTACAGCCGAAATCCAAAAAGTGGTTACTGCTATCACCCACATGAATTCCAGCCCGCTGAGTGGTCAACATATTTTTGGGGTACCTAGATTCAATATATATAGCTATAATGCACCGTTTCAGCTAATTTGAGGGTACCAACAGGTAAACAGAATGAGAATTTTAGTAGTATATAGATAGTGAGGGAATGCCATTCCCCCTCCCCCAAAAAGTAAAGGAACACTGTTCCCATGTGTTCCCACAGCACTATACCACTGGCTATCAGGACACATTGAGTAGAAGTGATTGGGCAGCCTAGATTAAATAGTACAAATCACAAACAACTTATTGATACTTCATCAAAAGTTTTGCCACAAAGAATTCATCCCGAATATAACAGATATGTATAAATAAATCTTGGAATATTGATCTGATGTCAGAAAAATAGAGTTTCACTTACCATTTCAAACAATTCTTTCAGTTTTTTGGAGCCGCTCAAAGAGTTTCCATTGTGGAATTGAGAAAACAACTGTAAATGGCTCACTAATAAACTGAGAAAAAAACAACACATAATCAAGATCTTGATTAACTCAAAGAGTAATAATATATTTTGAATTATACTAAATTACATATGAGAAAATATGTTTGTATTATAATGTCTGTGTTGCATTACTGCATTCTCATTTACAATGGATCAACATTCAAACAAATTAAATCTGACATTTAGACCCCAAACAGCGGCTTAGTGAGAAAATATCCCTTTGGATTTCTATCTATAATCTTATAAAAAGTGCAGAATGAAATTTGTTCTTGTTTTTTTTGCCATTAATTTCTCTCTCTGTCTGAATTTCTGAGATGATCATTACACACTGATTTATTCAAACCTTTGTCCTCATCTTCATTATACATCTTTGTACATGCACTCCCCTCAATGAGTAGGGAAAATGTTTTTTTTTGTTTTTCAAAATTCCTCTCCAAAATTCCTCTTAAAAAGATCACACTTTCAGTGTTCTAAAGACATAGGTTGAAAAATTCATATCTCTAATATCATTCCGGAATCAATTATTTTATTATTTATTAGATGAAGTATTATAAATCATTATTATTTTTGACTACATCTTAATTTTTCATTTGCTTTTTATGCAACTTTACTCAGGCCGTCAATCTATGACAGTGAGTATACTTCATGGATCAGAAATAAAGAATAAGCTCTCAGTGAGACTCAAACTCATGTTCCTCTATGCCAGAGGGAAGCCAGGTTAATGCTGCTCATACAAACTAAGCAACAAGAACTAGCCGACTAGCAGAAGTCCAAATCAAATCATGAGCTTATTCTTTATTTCCGATCCGCTTTTTATTCACTGCCGCATATTCACTGTCTGAGTGAAGTTGCGATAAAAAGCAACAGAAAAATTAAGATGAAGGTAAATAGTAGTCAAAAATTAATAATAATGATTCCGGAATCACTTGGTGTAGCTAAAAGGGGAGCGGTTGCTTCCCCATAGCACATTCTTCAAGAGTGGTGGCTTTTTTTTTTTTTCCTCTTTAGTTCACTGTGCGATAAAAGTGGAATCTCATTAGTTTTATTGATATTTTTTTAAAATGTAAAATAATCAAATAACCCATTTTTATTATGTTCTGATTTTAAATACAAAATAATAATATTAAATAGAATGAATTCAAAATTATGGTAAAGATCTACATCCGTTAACCAAGTCGAAAAACAACTCCCAGGCAGAGTCACATGCATCCTCTGGCAGCCCCACGTGGCCCCCACCACAAAACCTTAATGAAAGCACAGAAAAAATCGTCATTAAAATATCAAAGAAACCTAGTTAACCTTCACAGGAGAAGTAACAACATGCTTAGAAGCCTCACTTCCATACAAGGGACTGAAAGTAACGGTCCAGTTTACCATAGTTATATTGCAAATAGAACCCCCCCTCATAAAACCTTAAAAAACATTTTTCTCTAAAATCTAACAACTTCTAGGATGATTGTTAGGGTGTAACGGATTAGAAGCACAAAAAATTACTGGCGAAAAAAATTTCTATTTTTTTCCGACTTTGTTTTGGATGCAGAACTTTACCAAAATTATTGGGTATGTGTCCTGGCGCCTTTTTTAATGAGCCCACTCCCCTTAACTTTAGAAGTTTAGCCAAGTGGTTATAAACAAATCCAAGTTACTTACTTATTAAGGTCTTTCTGCTGCTTCTGAACAACAGTTTGAATGTTTTTTGTAGCTTCTTGTTCTGTTGTATCTTCTGCCTCATTCTCATCTTCCTCCCCTTCTTCCATGTTAACATCTTCCTCCCCTGCTTTCTCTTCATCATCAGCCTCCTCCACAACATCCTCCTCCTCCTCCTCCATATTTTCTTCCTCAATTGCATCCAGCTTCTCTTTCCATTCCCTGTTCAGAATATTCTGTCGAGCCATCGAGTCTTTGTTGACTTGATTGAACTCGTTTCTGGAAAAAAAATTATATAAATATATAATATATACTGTTCAACTCAAGTATATGACCCGCTTGATTAAAATTAATGTCCACTTAGAATATATTTAAATGTTACTAGCTGAAATCCCACCCAATGGGAAGAATGTACAATTGAACTTTAGTGACAAAAGAGTTAATTCTCTTGCACTGAATTTTTGGGACACACACACATATATATATATATATATAACTCCTCCATTATAATAAGGATTTAGTTGTACAGTCGTAACCTTGAAAAAATACATGAAATTGATTTTAAGGGTAAAAAACAAAGCAACTTACTCAATGAACTGGAACAGCAAATGTGATAAAAGTTTGGAATTAGCTTCACAGACTTGGGGAAAGTTCAGCATCGTCTTCCACAGCTGCTCTCGAAAATGGTCCACATTTGCTGACGACGTCCACCGCTTGACCGAATTTTCAATCTGCTCTCTAAATAGTTGCAACAAAGCAGCATCCGACTCGGTTTCATCCTCAACAGGTACGAGATCAGCAGTATCACAAATGGATACACTCTGGATGTTATTTTCTGTGGAAATAAAAACAAAAGTACCAGTCAATACAAACTAACTTCCTGTACTGAGAGCAGGAGACTCATGGTCAAGAACTGGGTTGCCAGATTGGGCTACAAGGAGAGATAATCGGAGCCTTATCACAGAGAAGACTTTACCCAACACAGGCATTGGAAGAGCCTCAAGAGGCTGACATTGAACCTCTGTCTCCAGACTTACTCAATTTCCAAATCTCATGGTCAAGAAATCTTATGCTCAGTCCTAGTTATGTTCATTAGCATCAACTCATTTCAGAGAAGGTAAACAAATTTCAAACCTAAATATAAAAAGAGCTCTTCCTCTTCGTGAATAGTTTAGGACTTGAAAAATATGAGAAAAATACATTATCAACATTATCAAGAGCTGGACTACATCTGAGTATTATTAGCATAACTGATTATCAATTTTTCATTAGTTTTGTTCATCTTATTGTTACATTTTATCAATCAACTTAAGACTAGCAGAATTAGGCACATATATTTAAAGAAAAATTAAGTTTTAAGAATAAAATATTCTAAAATTTTAATCTTATTTAAAAAAAAAAAAAATAAAAAAAAGCACTCAAAGAAAGTAATTGAAAAAACAATCTATTTTAAATTCAGAACAAACAAAACAATTCATGCACTCACTTTTGGCGTTAGCAGTATGCACGTTTCTGTGACATATGCAACATTCCAAAGTGGACCATCAGATTGAAGTAGTGCCATTTATACTAAACTATATATTTATATAATTTATCCATATATAAAATCCCGTCATTTGTTATGCATACTATGCTAGTTCTTCAATAAAGAAAGAAAATTTTATATTAAACAAAAATTATCCTTACCACAATCAGAAGCGACTTTCTTAAGATGTTCGCCAAAGACTTCCCAGAAATCTTCTTTGGGCATAGAAGTTGCATGTGTGGTTATCAGTTTACGGACTGGTTCCCAAAGAGGTTTGAACTTGCAAAAAAGGTTACCTAACAAGAATCTTAGTGGCACCTGAAAATGAAAATAAAGGCAGTTTAAAAAAATGTTATACCAATTGACAAACTTGTGCATATGCGATGTGCATTCACATATATATCCACACATATACATATATTCACATATACACATTCATATATTCAAATATACACATTCATATATACACATATACACATACATATATACACATTCATATATACACATATACACATTCATATATACACATTCATATATACACATATACACATTCATATATACACATATACACATTCATATATACACATATATATATACACACTCACATATACACACACCAGATGAAACAAGTTCTTGTTGGCGAGCTGACTACGTACATTTCCTGCTTTTAGGTCTGAAAGATGCCCTAAGCAGGAAACATATGTAGTCAGCTCACCAACAAGAACTTGTTTCAATATAGAATATTAGCTCCAAATTATAGTGTTAATTATAAAATTAACTTTTTCATATATCAAGCACGCTAATCAAATATTTTCAACAACATATATATACACACACCACTTATTTACCTGATTGAATCTTGGATTAACTGGTGGAATACTGTTTGTTATTAAACAGCTATCTAGCTTCTGCAGGTATTTGATGATCTCACGATAATCCTGGACAGTTCGAGGGATTTTCTCAGCATCAAGACAAATGTTGAAAACACTCATCTGAATAATGTCCTAATGAATGAGAAAGAGTGAAATAATACATCACTTTGGTAAAAGCTGATTTAAGCTGTGTTAACAAATTAGGAATTTATTCTATTAACTGACATATAGTATGTATGTGTAACATAATGATTGATAGCAAAAATGTTTATACCATTATCTGAGTTTCAATAAGAGGACGTACAATCAAGACAGATGGAAAGAGCCAAGCTCATTCATCTCATTAAAAATGTAACATTAACAGAAATCACATTTGCCACTATTTCACCTTTGGCCTGCATGATGCAGAGCAGATTGTTTTAGGCTTATCTTGGGATAAAATAGCAGTTTAAATGTCAGGAAATGCATTAATTACAAAAGTTTCATAATACTACATATAGGTTTTAGAATTATAAGTCTTACAGATTAAAAATCAATTTTATTTCAGTTATTTATATGCCAGTTATTTATATGCCAGTAATTACTTTCATTTAATAGACATTTTCTTCAGAATAGAACATTTGAAGTTAAATTACTTACAGGGTTGTCTGTTACAGGAAGAGGAAGTTGAAACTGGGACAGGATTTGAACAGTCAACAGACGAACCTGTAAAACAAAAGGACAAGTTTACCTACCAGTAAACAAAAAGTGGATGAAGACCCACTTACGACACAAAACCATGCAATTCTTCACATGGTATCCAATCATCATGGAGGTGCAAGTAGTATAGCCATTAACATTACAGCCAATGGAATCGGCGAATCAAGTTCAAACTCTGGTCGAAGCTGTTTACATTCTTTGCACTAATGTCCTTGGGAAAGGTATGAATCCAACCCCCCTCCAGCTATGGGTAAAATAGCAGGGCAGACTGGGCTCTCTAACCTTGGGAAGGCAAACAGTCTAGAAGGACAATTCTGATTCTTGACCGGGGAGTAGAGCCCCCTTAATATGGTTGGATGCCAACTTAGACGTCCTTCCGGTAGCTCCTGCAGCCAAACTGATGCTAAACACATCTCAATCCGCTTTCCTTTGGACTACATCAGTGAGGCTTAAAAGAGGAAATTCTGTCGACTGGGCACCCCAGAATCTCCATACACTTCATCCAGGCTTGTGCGCTCAAGGGGTCATTTCAGTGTTGCTCCATTGTCTATCGAAATGGAAGGAGGCCTCCATCCAATCATCTCATATTTTCTTTCATGGTACAACAGTGTAATTCTTAATAATGGCAACTGTATACATTTTTCTGACTGGGTAAAAAATCTTGTGGCCTATCATGATAAATCTCTAAACTTAGAAATACATGTTACTAATGTAGTCTCCCACTGTTATAAATTAATTAGGAGATGTCCATAGTATTAGAAACTTACTTTCCAACAATGAAACTGAGCAGCTGGTTCACTCTATTATTACCAGTAGATTAGACTACAGTAATTTACTTTGGCTTGAATAAATCACAAATTAACAAAGTTCAAAATGCTGCTGTTTGGTTAGTTATGAAACATAGGAAATGCGAGTCAATTACGACTGGCATTATCGGCCTACATTGGCTTAGGATAGAAGAAAGAATCATGTTCAAAATTTTAATTACAGTATTCAAATGTCTGCATGATATATGCCCTTATGAACTTAGATGGCTTGATTTTAGAACTTGTCTTTATGAATATGACTCATGGGCGCAGGAGTTTCAGCTATATAGCACCCAGATTTTGAAATCAATTACCCTATGATATCCGGAACATACATACATTAGAAATCAAAAATAAAAACTTTCTTATTCAAATGGTTCTTCAGACGATTGAACTCCTTGTTATTTGTGTTGTAAACAACGTTTCGGCCGATCCATTCTTCGGTCTTCTTCAGGTGTAATATCCGAGTGTGATGGGTTAAATAGAAATTATATTTAAAGGGGTGTAACCCTTATAGCGCATGTCCCGGGCGTTTATGTGTGGTATTATCTACACTGGAGAAACGGGCCGCCCCCTCAAGGTCAGACTTGATGAACACAAGAAGGCCATAATCAGGGGCGAGATAGATAAATCTGCTATGGCCGACCACATCTGGAGAGAGAACGGCGAGCATCTTCCTCGTTGGGAGGAAGTCCAGATTATTGACAGAGAACGTTGTTGGAAGCAGAGAAAAATCAAAGAGGCAGCTCACATCAAAATGTCGACTAAATGCATTAGCCAGACAAGTGCGGATTTCAACCCGATGTGGCTTCCACTTCAACAAATCTAAACCCGACAAGACAAAGAAACACATGCACTATAAGGGCTAGCCCCCTTGAAACATAATTTCACACCTGGAGAAGGCCAAAGAATAGATCGGCCGAAACGTTTACAACACAAATAACAAGGAGTTCAATCATCCGAAGAACCATTTGAATATTAATGACCCTTCTCAAAACTATTACGAGACTTTCATAATTATATGAACTCTGTAAATAAATACACTTAACTGTGGCTCCTACCCCGTGTTTTGTACTCTTCTTTAATAAGCCTTTTACTTTTACTTTGCAATTGATTGCACATGTCTGCAAGTGCTTTTGTCCAGTGGGGACTTAAGTATTGAGGTTCCCAAGAAAGGGTGCTTTCTATAAATGCATTTATTATCATCATCTTTAATCATATATCAATCACAACCAACTAACTCTTGCATCGGCCAAAAAGTTTGTTCTGTTTTAGTCGTTAGCTGGCATCAAGAGCATTTAGTTTGAACTTCATTAAAAAAAAAAAAAAAGATCGCTTTTGATTGTATTGTGACACAGATGAGATACACTGCACCAATCCATTCCATTCCATCTTGTTGAGGCTCAACAACGACATCATATATTTCAAAATGATGAGAATGATCCTAACTGGGAGTGCAGCAACAAGGCAAAGAGAGCTGTTCTGGACTTTTTATACAATGTTATAATGACCCTGTATTCATTTTTGTTTAGCACTCCTTTTTTTTTTTTAGGAACATATCGAGAGTGTTAATCGAGGTATTACCGTATTGATGAAAAGTCCAGTTCATAGACTCACCTGATGGGAAGCATCGGAAAGGTTCTGTTCAAGGAAAGGGTAAATCCTGAGACAGGTGTCTGGATTGCAGACACTTTCTATATTAGTGGACCGAGAAGCCAACCAAAAGAAAATATCAGCAACTTGAAGTGCATGAATATTGTCACCATGAGACCTATATTTAAAGCAAGAACAAAGAAGAAATTCAATGGTTACAAAATGGAACTTTACTTTCATATAGACAACCTCTTTCTGGATATACAAACAGAAAATAATTCATTTTTTTAACAAATTCTGGAAAATTGAGTACAGTAATATATAAACTAACATGACTTTCTTTATCATTTCCATTTAATTTAGGGACTCGGTTTCATTAGAAATTGTTTAAAAAAATTATATTTGTGAATTTTACAGCTCTTAATCTAATGCTTTTTTAAATGCTAAGGGACTAAACAGTATAAAAAAAAAACAATATATAGAAGATAAAAGATTCTTACTTACTTCAAGAGCAACTCTACTTTATCTAATGTGATACACTCAAAGAACTGGGATTCTTCTCCCATCATGTGTAACCCTTGCACAGCTTGAGTCAATACAAATAAGTGAAGATCTGCAAAGATAAGACATGTAATATGTGCAGATAAGTGGATTCAGTATTCATGAGTTGTGACACTTTCCGAATTGTGTGATCCCATTCAAAAAGTGCCTTTATGGCTGGGCTGATTTCTAAAGGTACTGCAAGCCCCTAACACTTCTACTTATTCCAACAATTAATTTAATACCAAAGACCCCACATCGGGGACATATCAGATATTAAGCTAAGAACAGATACTACACTTTGATCTTAGCCAAAAGGCAGAGTTTATTTACCTCCCCACAATGGCAAATATGACACATGGTCAAAACGCTTGGTCGAGTTTAGGGTAGCGAACATGCAGGCAGGGTGTTTGTTCCCCAAGTCCCCACGATTGATGTCACAAAGATATGAGGGCAGGCATGACTTGCTCTCAGGACGAATCCTGTGCAAGCTCTCAGGATGAATCCTGAGTATGCTGGACAAAGGATCCCAGATGGGGGACAGTCCCAGGCAAGTGTTGATCGAACTTCTCAACTGAAGGCTTCAAAAAACAGATACTACACTTTGATGTTAGCCATGCGGCCGATTTGTTTATTTGCCTCCCCATGATGGCAAATCTGAAACAAGGTCGGGTTTAGGGTGGGGTCCCACACGTGAACATGCAGGCAGGGCATTCCCAAAGTCCCTACTACTGATGTCACGCGGACGGTCGATGGTCACAGGACGAATTCTGTACAACCTCTCAGAATCCTGAGCATGCACGAATCGACCAGGCGGATGTTGATTGAACTTCAGAGAGGCATCAAAGAACAGATACTTGCGGCTGAGAACCGATTATTTCGAACAGAACCACAGAAATCCGAAAGTCTCTGTTGTTTGCATTCCATTCATGTTTTGATGACGGAATTTAATGATAGAACAAATGTAAAAAATACAAAGAGACAGAGAAAAAAAATGATAAGTAGAAGTGTTTCAAATTCTAACTTGATATTCCACCGTGAATAAGAATTTACCTTTGAGGGAATGCTCTTCATCAGAACTTGTAATGCAGAGCCAAAGTTTCTTGATCAGCTTTTTCAGGACATCACTGTTTGATTGGGGTCTACATTGCAAAATTTTTAAAAAATTAATAATATCAAAACTATAAAAATATCAAGAGAATTACATATGGAAAATATATTCTGTTATACATAGTAGTTGATTTGTAAGAAAATAAAACTTTTTTAAACATGCAACAAAGACTTTCTATTTTATTCATTTTGTTACGAGAAAGAACTGACACAGGATTACAATGTTAAAAAATATAATTGGCAGTGAACAGGTTAAAAATATATCAACAATGTCTGAACTATTGTGTAATAAAAAAAGAATTGTGGTTTACAGTTTCGATCTTGAGAGCAACAATATTTTTCTGAAATTAACCCAATCTTTCTGATGTTTCTTCATTTGGAGAAACTGCCCTTACCCCCGCCACACACACACAATAAATAAAGTTTAGTTGAAATTGGACAAGTTATCTCAGAAACATGCATACAATGGTTTTCATAGAACAGTGATTCACAAAGTCTATAAGACACTCATCGGTCAGTCGGTTGCTAATATGTTAAATATCAACAAGGCTGAAAAAAAACAAAAAAACCGAATACTGGTATCAACAAAAAAAAAAAAAAAAAAAAAGGTTACCTGATGTGAGGCATACAGACAATGGCTGCCCATGTCAACACTAACTGTTGTCTGTTGTCAAGGTTACAATCAGTAATGAGACCCTCAACATAATCACTGAAAGCAACTTCTTTTGTCAAAGCTCTGAAAGGAAATTTTTAAAACAAGAAAAAATGGTTATAATAGATAATACATTTAGCGCAAAAAAAGTGTACCGAACGTATATACAGGCACATATGACAAATCTAGTTAACACAATATTCAAACCTTCAGTATTTGTCGTGTTGTACTATATAACTATCATAATTCTTCTTGAAAGTATCTACATCTGGTGAGAGAACTACATACTCTGGTAAACTATTCCATAGACCTACATCTCTATAGTTAAAAAAGAATTTTCTGTTATTTAATCGACTTCTATAGTATGTTCATGGCCATTGTACATTCTTAACACATTAGGGATGATTTATTAAAACCATGCATAATTCAAAACCGGGGGTGGCCAACCTCCAACCCGCGTGCACAATCCAGCCCTCCAAGGGATTTTGACTGCTCCGCGAGCAAATATTGGGATACTGTGCTTACTATTTATGTTTTAAAGATTCATGGTGTCTTTTGATAAGATTCAAAAGACGCCTTGATTGAAATAAATTGCGACTAAGTTGAGATTTTTGATTACTAATTGGCATTATTAGTCATGCACAATGATTTTATAGCAAGTGTTATTCATTTATTTGAGACAAAATATAACTAGATGTATTTAAATAGATAATTCCCATATTTTAATCTTTTTCACGGCATTTATTTGGCCAGATGTCCAATTATTAATACTTGATCTGGCCCGCAGAGGTAAAAAGGTTGCTGAACACTGTTCTAAGCATTTCTTATTAAGTCACACTGGACCCTCTTATTTTCCAATGTTGTTAAACCTAACTCTTTTAACCTTTCCTCATAAATCATATTTTGTAATTCAGGTACTAACTTGGTTGCACATGCTTCAGGTTTCGAGCGCAGTTGACAGTGAATCAAGAATAGAGAATAAAGCTCTATTATCTTAAGCACTTGGGAATGGCTAACAAGATATCTTGAGAGCTATTGCTTTGTCCTGGGTCTTCTCACTCTGGTATTGAATCAGATTGTGATTCAAGACAATTCATAGATGATGAAGACAGTCAAAGCAATGATTGTTCTGGAGCAGCTGATGAGATATTTTGCCAATATGATATCATGCAAAAAATATCCCAATCCCAAGTGGTTAATTAAGCTAAGAGTTTAACTACAATAAGAACCAAAGTTTGTTTATTTCAGTCGGTCCTTGTGGAGCATTGGGGTGATGCTGTTGCAATTTCAGTACCAAGTTTTTACAGGAGTTGCTAGCCTCATGCCTAACCTTCTTCTTTTACCCAGGCTTGGGACCAGCAGGCAATATTGTTTGAATCCATACCTGTCTGTCTACTAGATGGGTTGCCAATCAAGGCTGAAGAGCTCAGTCTGCTTTGTTATTTACCCATAGCTGGGGGGGGGGGTGATGTATTCATGCCTTTCCCAAGGGTATTAGTGCAAAATGAATGCAAACTGTTGCAGCCAGAGTTTGAATGATTAACTGCATTGATCCAAGCAACATAAAAGGTGGTTATGCAACAATGATTTCAAAAAGGGCCAAAACCCAGGAGGTGCGGAGTGGCCAAATGGTTAACAGCACAGTGAATGGAATCAGTGAACCAGCCAAGACAGTTTATGTTCACTTCACACTAATGCCCTGGGGAAAAGCACAAATCCATCTCTTCTCCAAGCTATGATTGAATGGCAAGGTAGACTGAGCTTTCTAGTTATGGTTGTGTTGTTGATTTAAAGAGTGGTTGGGAAAACACTGACACAGTTCGGTGCAAACAGTCACTGGATAGCACGTAAAATGCTCCAACACCAGAACGAAAACTCGGACAGGATACCTCCTAGACATTAACTGGTTTGCCTAGATCAAGACTTTTTGAGCTCCTCGGACTGACAACAGCGTTGTACAAGTCCCAAATGCGACTCCTCATTCGTCCATCGCCTCTCCCTTTTATCGGCCAGAACAGTGAGGGGAAAGACCCGTATGTGGCAAGAGTGAAGCATCAATATCTTGGATGTACTGTGAAAGTTGTTGGTTTAAAAGAGCAAAATGCAAGCGACACGCCCGTTTTGATCGTTGAACTGGCAAGTGCTCGCCACAGGTTGGCAATCAGTCTAAGAGTCAAACAACTCTGATTTCAAACCAGCCAGAAGAGGGATGGGTTCTGTCAGGCTATCCACCCTTGACATACTCAAAATCATCTGTGGTGCCCCAATGACCCTGCACTGGTTTACTTAATTTAAAAAATAGAAAATACTTTTTTTTTTACTTTACTCTTATTTTACCTTTTAATGACAGTACTAAAGTCCATTGGATAGTGTTGGTAGTCATCAAGCTCACTAGCATCGAGTGCAGGAGAGCATTTGAAGAGAATCAATTCTGTAGCCATTAACAATGACTTTTCTTTTGTTGAATCATCTTTTTCCTTCATTGTATTCTGCATAAACTCCATCAATGGATACAAGACATTCTAAAAGAGAAAATAACATTTGACACAAAAAACAAATATTATAACATCTATCTACCTTATAAACAGACTATCGTATATAAGACAATCATTTAATTTTTTCAAGAACAATGCAATATCACACTGCATCCAATGTACTGGCATAATGACTAAGGGGCCGTCTCTACCAAAGCTCAACATGGACAGTTATGGGGCTTGGATGAGTTGCAGTGAGCGGTTCAGGGCTCCAGACTAACTTTTTTTCACTACCATCCCGATGGGATCACGTTAATTTTGAGCCCTGGCAGTATTCCAAATATCCTTGTAAACCATTTATCTTATAGTCCAGCATATACAGTAATTTCATGTAAAGTTTCTGAGATATTTTTCACTTTGCCTCTCATTGCAAATAACTTACTTTTGAAAATTTGAAATGTAAGAATTTTTTTTTTACAATCATTAATAAGAAATTTTTTTAAAAAACACAAAAGGAGAAAAAGTAAGTAAAGTTGCAATAAGAAGCAACTAAAAGATCAAGATAAAAGAAAATACTAATCAAACATTAATAATAATTGTATAACATGTAATTCTTACCTTTTCAAACAGTGGCATTGTGAAAAGTGTCTTTGCAAAAGGATAAACAATGTCAGCATCGATTTTTTCAATGAAACTCTAAAAACCACAAGAAAAAGAGGAATTAAAAAAGATCCCAAAACCTAGAGGCATTTAATCATCCTAAACACAGATCTTTTCTAAGAGGTATTCTCCACTTAGTAATTTATAAAGATAACCACAGCAGTGATTTTATTATATGCAGTACTTTAAATTTTTGCATTCAATAAGTTATCTAATACTCCATCTTACATTTCTACATTGTATTCATCACAATTACATAAGAATATTTTTGTTGAGTGCATGTATGACAGGAAGGCCTTTCCTGTTGTTTACCTCTGCCAACAAAGTTGGAAGAGGTATATGTATTCACTCATGTCCATCTATCCACAAGACATCTCCAAAAGAATTTCAGTGAAATTTTGTGGAAATTAATAAAAGGGCTAAATTTAAATGGAATTAACTCAATATTTGTACATTTAAATTCTCCCTTTTTTTAATATTTTTTTATTTTCATTCAGTTTTCAGTAAGTGTACAGGGTTGGCTCAGGTATGCGCTCTCTGAGTGCTCGTGCTCTCTCTCTCTCTCTCTCTCTCTCTCATATATTCCAATTTGCTTATACTGTTGTCAAACTCTAGTCCAAGTCTGGTGTTGACTTTGTTTTTCTGCCGCAAGAACAAAAAGAGGAACAGGGATCAATCAGTACTTAATTCGGGAGAGCTTCACTGTTTGTCTGTTCCGGCACGTCATATGGTTAGCATTTCCATATCCTTATTTAAAAATCACTGCCAAGCAATCGTTAGATGACTCTTACCGACTGGGCCAAACTGACAAGTCTTAAATATCCTCAAAAACTCATGTTGGGAATACATAAGGGCTTATTTCATTCTAATAAATACATTTATACTAAAATAAAAAATATATTTTTATTTATTATATATACAATACAAAAGTTGCAGTAATCATCTTCAGTTGTAATAGGAGTAGAAGTGGAATTTGACCCTGCAGCAGCCTGGCTTGTTTTTTTTATTAGTATCAAACCCACTTCTTGAGAGAATTTTCTTCTATGTTCTCCCCCGCCTCAATGCAGCACACACACACACACACACACACACACACACACACACACAAAAAAGGTATCATCAACCATAAGCCCAATTCCACTCAACAAGGATTCTTTTCCTAGTATAATGATAATCTAATCTCTTTTTCCTCAAAATGCCCAAGAAAGTATAAAGATTCTTTTTAAACTCTTACCAAATTAACAAGTCTTGATAGGCTTGACATGTTAAGTCTTTCATGGCATCCGGAAACAAGAAGAGACACACAGTTCAGAACAGCACACAGTGGGCTATCTGGTAAAAGATTCTCAGATTTCAAGATGTCTGATAAAGTCTGAAAAAAAGGTTAAATTATGAAGTAAATAATTCACAAGATATAACAATGGATATTGCGACAAAGATTTATATAACAACTGAAATATAATACATAACTGAAGGTTCAATATAACTTGTACATATATTAAATTTAACTGCCGTGGGTTAAGAGGTTCTTCAATTTTTCGTATTGCATAATTTCACATTTCTTTATAACACTAGAATCTTCACAAAAATATAGCATTTAAATTAAATGTAATATATTCAGCAATGTAGCTTAACCAAACAGGGTCATGGCCGACGTGATTAAAGGACATATCTTTCATATTTGGTAAATGACATGATTAAAATTATATTACATCAAGTGAATAAGGACATGCCACCAGGTGCTGATGTGAATTTGACCCGGGAATTGTCATTATTCCACATTCTTTTTATGAGCATCTTTACTTTTTTGTTACTTCTTATCATATTTTTAGCTTATACTCTCTGCAACAGCGTTCACTGTCTATTATCTGGACTTCTTCTCAGAGAGAATAGTGATCACCTTTCTCTCTCCAGATGTGGTCCGCCATATTTGCCAAAAATAACAAGAATGAGTTTGAGTGTCTGAAAAACCCTTTGAATGTTAATGACTTAAAATTATAGACAAGAAGTCATGAGGCTGTAATATACTTACATTAGAAACTTTATCAGGTTCAGAGACCAAAACTCCATGTTTGAATTTGAGCCAAACTGAAGTCACATTGAGTAGACGCTGGATGTTCCCAGGGGCTGAATTCTCTCCCTTGAGCCATGATTGGTGATGCTTTGTTATTTCCTCCTGTGGAAATTAAAAGGAATAAAAAATTATAAAAAATATATATTTCTTTGTATAAATATAATTTATACAAATATATATTTATTAGAATGAAATAAGACCAAATGATAAATATTTGTTAATATCTAAGGCTTGTCAATTTAGCTCAGTCAGTAAGACAGCCTTCTGGAAATCAGTTTGTAGTAAGCTCAAATCACGGTAGGGAAATAAGAATTTTACATATCGGTTTACACACCTAGTTTTGATGAGGGTTGTTTTTTATTGTTCTTGTTAAACAAATCCATACCATTGACACTTCTTGTAAGAAGCAAAATACTCAGAAACTAGATTAGTCAATGATGACGATGCCACGGTTGTAGGAAGTGCAGGTGGCCAAGCAGTTAGCAGCACGGAAAATGGAATTGGCAAGCAGAGTTCAAAAACCCTGACTGGGATCTGCATTTGCTTTGCATTAATGCCCCCAGGAAAAGCATGAATCCATCTCTTCTACCCCCAGCTATGGGTATAATAGAGTAGGGTGAAGTTAGTGACACCACTTTGGGTGCTTGTAGCTTCTATATCTATTTCACATATTGCAAACCTCAAAAAACTAGTCTAGCCGAGACAGAGAAACTTGTAATATGCGAAGCCGGACAAGTACAGCCAATGCCATAACCTGCGTAAGGGCACTATTCATTTCATATTATACTAGTTCACCCATCAAAAAATTGCAGTATTTAAATAATTTTGCAATTGCATTGTTCTTAAAAAATATCAAAACATCATGTTGCTATACATTTTCTAGTATATGTTCAACCAAAATGAACCTGGATTTTTTTATGCATTTGTAAAAAGAATTAGCAAGCGAGACAACTCTGTAATTAGCATTTAATAGTTATCTCCTTCACGTCGATTGGTGTCCCAGTTTTAGTAACAAGAATAAAATACAGGAAGCAATGAGAAGCAAAGCAAAGATATTTATTACCAGTAACATTTGCTCTAATCAATGAATAAGGCTGATAACCCTAAATTATTTAATTAATCACTACAAACCTCTGCATAAAAGTTTCTCAAATTGAATTCCCTTTTCTTGTTATGTAAACAGATAGCTATATATCTTACCAGTAATATAGGCCATAGGTGAGAAATGTGATCTGTGCCATCCACATGATCAGCTAATGCTTCCACCATTTGAGTGACACAAACTTCAATTCGATTCAAAATAAACTCGTTTGGGACATTGTTGCTGCTAGGGTCAGGTGCCAACTTGGACAAAATCACAGGAAACACCTGGAAGCAAGAAAAGAAAAAAAAGACTGATATAATAT
>VCCN01002910.1:5284926-5294989 GCA_006491835.1 Architeuthis dux
CATACATATATATACATACACATACATATATATACATACACACATACATAAAGTATGCATGTATGTGTGAAGTTTTTTTTTCTCTTCATTTAAGCAGAAAAGAAATAAAGAAATAATTAAAAAAATAAAGTGTACCTTTACTGCACAGGAGTGGACATGGTTCTGGACGCTTTTGATGACTTCAAATAGTAAACGACTAATGCCAGCAGTATGCTAAAAACAGAAAAAAATTAATCAGTTAAGTTTGGTCAGTAAAGAACACAATAAAATTTACTGCTTAAAAGATAAACAATTAGTAATAGATATATAAGAAATTGTGTAGATAAGAAGAGCTTTTTTTAATAGGAAACTTATTTGATAGATACAAACAAATATAATGTTACAAAAGAGTTATAAGTCCTTTGATAATTTGTTAAAAATATAGCAATTATTTGGCAGAAGCACCAATAGATATATAGATAGATGCACTCACCTGTGGATGTTTGTTTAAGCTTCCAAAGACAAAATCAAAAAGATCACTTTGATCTTTCACCTATTGTAAGTAAAAAATTTTAAAAAATATTAAAAAAAACATTAGGATTAGAATAGAAATCTTTCACATTGTCAAATAAAAATAAATTCAATAATACTATCGAAATCTTGTTCCTTTAGATCTTAACCCCACACTTTAATTCAATATTAGACAACTTTAAAACCAGATCTCAAGGCCTTAAATGCACAAATAAAAAAAATAAACTTATCTTGTATTTTAATAAAAGAAAAAAGAAACTTCAAGTCATTACGTAAGGTTTTTCTGAACTATTACATAGAAATAAAAAAGTTATTTATATTTTAGATAATATATATTTGGCAAGTTTTTTGACATCATATATATAGATATTTAAAGTAGGTAATAAAAATGCAATAAAGGGAAATTTAAAATTTACTTTTCGTATGAGAAATCCAAAACTCTCAGCTGCAAATTCTCTGATGTAAGGTTTATTCAGTGTGCTGAGCAGAGGCATGAAGTATCTAGAAGAAATAAGAAAATAACAATAAGAATAAATCTTAAATTCATGAACATCTGGATACCGCTCATAATTGACAGTTGAACTCTTCCGTGAATAGAACAAAAAATAATAACTATTTTGTGAATAGAGTTGGAAAAAAAAAATGAAATTTATTTTAGCTAAAGTTCAAAGAGATGTAACTTTAATCGGAATTTATTTCCCTTGATTCGTGTTTTTTATATAAATTTAAGAGTTAAAGTAATAGAGTTCAGCAGAAAGAATGGTTAGAGAGGAATATTTTTCACAAGGGATCCTGTCTTTCATGAAGTTCCGAAAAATATTTTTTTTCAAAACCAAGATTACATATTAGTAAATAGACAAACTACAATTTAAAACTATAAATAATGATTACGAAAGACTTATATAAGTATAGGTTTACCACACTGAGATAGTGTAAAGCGAAGAAGCAAATACCATTGATTTATATGGGAAAAGTTTTTGAGCATTCCAAGACCCCAAAAATAACCTTCTATGTCTGCCTGAGTTGTGATAAAAAACAACAAAAAATTAAGATGAAGGTAAATAGTAATCAAAATTAATTCAATCTAATAATACAATACTTCATCTAATAATAGAAAATAAAATAAAATGTTTATTATTCTTGCAAGTCCAATAATCATTCAAAGTAAAACCAATTTAATCAAAAGAAATAAAACTTAAGTATCTAGAGCAGTCTTTCTAAACGGGTGGCATATTGTATCCTTTGAAAACTCTGAATAAACAACTTAATTTCATTAAGAATCATGGGGGGAGGGGAGGTGTTTTAAAGAAATAACCAAAAGGGGGCAATAGAGAAAGAACGGTTGAGAAACCCTGATCTATAGGTTGCAGGTACTAAAAAAAAAAGGTGATATTTTCTGTTTTACCTGTAGACATTCTTGATATCTTTGACCATGTAGCGCCAAAGAAATTTGAACAGGTAAGAAAGGCAGGTGAAAATCATCTCAAGGAGTTGTATATCTTGTGGATGGGCTTTCAATAAAGCTACTAAAACTTTGAACATGTCAGGAAAATGTTTGTAGAAGTCATGTTGAAGATCCTTGGCAAGTTGAACAACTAAGCTAAAAAGGAGAGAAAAAAAATTGTTTATGTAAATATATAATACTTACTTATGCTACAAATTTATAAGTAAAGATTGATGATCTGTAGTTTCTTAAGAAACAAACCAAAAGAAACAGATGACATTATAAAAAAATGAACTTATTATGCCATATTAAGGGTAGAATTTATTAAATAAATCAAAATTGTCATTCACTCTAGTGATTACATATATAGTGACACAGTAAATACTAAAAGCATTTATGTAAATCCTTTTACTATACAAATGTATTACAAATTTGTAGAAAACAAAACGGTGTGGGGAAAAACACCAACACACAAAGAAATCTTAGTGCAAGAAGTCACCAAATGGCATGTCAAAGCTCTAACGCTGAAACAAAACCTCCAACGGGACACCTCCTTGCTTAACACTGGTAAGCAGTCACTGCTATCAACACTCGTTACGAAGTCAGAGGCGCTTCTGCTCACTCATAAAAAAGCTATGCTTTTTTTATAGTAACGCTTCTCACAACATATGGGTTATTGGTGGTGAGTATCACAACATACAGGTTATTGGCGATGCTTTTTTGCTCATCCAGGCCACTGGTATTTCTTTCTCCCTGCTTGATTTCAAATGGTGGCAGGTGCATGATTGATGGCTTTGAATGAAATCATACTTCATGACAATGGCATTGGAAGAGATATGCAATCTGCATACTTTCTGCTTTACTAAGTGACCAAAGTAGTATACTTACTCTAGTAATGCATCATATGCCATACTATTGGGTACGGCCAAGTGTTTCAACAAGGAAGCCACAATGTCATCCTGTTAAAAAAAAAAGATAAATTATTAAATGCCAAATATTTTATAAAAATATTTTTTAAATATATCTCCAATTTTACAAAAGTTCAATATTTGTAAGACAATTCGTTTGTTACAAGGTCTTTAGTCTTTCCAAATTTTTTTTAACTGCGACAATAGTCAACAGTTCTATGAATGCCAAAAGGTTTTTGTTCAGACCAAATTTGAATAGGTTGTAGTGTGAAGAGAAGGAGGAAGGAAAGAAATCTTTATATAAATCTGATAAGAAGAGAAATACAGGAAAAACTAAGTAATGCCACGATGTTCAGTCTATCATTTGTTAAGTTTCTGCACTGACAGTGATTTGTCACAAGAGTTGATTATAGTCGAACCAAAATATATTGCTATCAAGATGCCCAGTGTAAGAAACCGCAAAAACAGAAAGAGTTACGCACGTCAAATAGTATTTCAAACCCAACCAGGCAGTCAGGAGATAAGGCATATAAAAACTAGAAACTGTTTTACCTTGTGTTATTTGTGACCCAAACATACTATAAAATGACACACTTGCCTAGAGTATATAAGAAGCAAATGCCAAAATTTTAATACACTAAACTCTTGTTCTAATGACACTATGTTATGAGTGGCACGTTTGTTTTTATATTCTTGCAAGACTATTGTCAGAGATTATACTTTTTCCTGAGCAAATTAAAATGTAATTAATTTGCTTGCTCTATTTATTTGCATCCCATATTTAAAAACCCACCTGTTATAACCGCAAATTTGTATTTAGTATGTGAATAGATATAACAAACAAATATAATAATTCAAAAAGTTTTATATTTTTGTCTTAATCATAGCCTCTTACTATGCTAGATTAACTTTTCACCATAAAATTGCACTCATCCACGATCCCATCTAGGTTATGTGCACAGCTCTGATTAGCTTATGCTTGAAAGAAATAGAAGATATTATTGAAAAGTAAAGCATCCGTCCTAAGAGAATTTTCCGATTGGGGTATAAATGGCCGGTGATGAAGTCCCAGTTACCTTTGATTGTGTCAGCTTAGTGATCCTTGCGAGTTTTAAGTCTGGTCAAGACCAGGGCTTTATTCTTACAATTTTTATGACCCTTGGCAGGTTGCAAGTCCACCGAAGGGATACCTCTACCCAGTAGTTAAAAAATGTAAAACAACATTATGTTGCTCTGCATTTTCTTATTTATGGCCAATCAGAATAAACCCAGATTTTTTATGCATTTGCAAAATAAAAAAAGAAAGTAAGCCAGACTACTCTATAATTAGCATTTAATAGTTATCTCCCTTGACAAAAATTACAGACAATATATAGACATATACACAGCGTATTATATAAGCAGATAATTGCATTATCCAATTGAAGTAAGCAGCAAATTTCATTCACAAGACTATGAACAAATAGGGCTAGTGATACAGGCATAATAAAAAAAAACTGAACTTCAAAAAAAAAAAAAAAAAAAAAAAAAAAAAATACTCACCGAATGATGTACCAGTTGGACAAAAGTTTTCACCTGATCGGATATTTCTGTCTTGAAATTGTCTACAGAAGAAAAAAAGAACAATCACAAAGAGTTTATGTACAGCCCCCCCCCCTATACGAAACTAGAGCATTCCTATAACAAGAACCATAAGTTCAACGATGCACCCACCATTGATGGTAGGAGGAGGAGGAGGGAGAGGAAGATGAGGATGGTTCACCCAATCCAACATGATATGGCTGAGAAAATTGATATTTAACATATTAGGGACTGACCGAAAAGTGATTTATAGAGATGCGTGGAAACATCTAAAAACCTTTTGTAAGCCGAAATGGCGATTACCATTAATTTAGATGGGAAAAATTTTGAGTGTTCCAAAAATGGTGATGATAGTTAGTTAGGCTGAGTCGGAGGTTGGGGGTGGAGGAGGTACAGGAGACTGGGGTGTCTATAATGGCCTGCTGAAAAACAAACACTGAACGTTATTTTCACTCTTTGCCTTTTTTTGTTAAGTGAAAAAGTGCCATAAAGCAAACATTCAAAAAGTGAGGAATACAGGCATACCTTGATTAGCACGGTTAATTCGTTCCAAAATTTTTCATACCGTTCAAAATCGCAAGGTTCAATATCTGTCTACCTTTCATGTTTCAATATGGCCGCCACTTCAGCTGCCGATGACTCGGGCGATTCCACCGATATTTAAAAAGCTAAAACACTAACTACCCAAAACCCCCAAAATAATAACACTACCCCTAACTTATCCTTTGTTCATTTGTATTTATCAAGTTTTTGATTGAATAAAAAAAAAAACTGGGAAAAAAACCCTAATCTCTTGAACCACATGAAATTGCCCAATATCGGTAGAACACTTAAAAAATGGAAAAAATACAGAAAAGGCTGTTCAAAGGAATTTTCTCGTCGCTTTCTTTGACTTTAAATTCACCATCAGCAGCAGAGGACTTTGGTCGATTCCGCTATCAGAACAGCTGAAGCGGTTGCCATATGGAAACAGGAAAAGTAATGATAGTCCAAGGTCTTATTATAATTTAATGTGGGTTTTTTTCCAGCTTATACTTAGTTACATTAATTTGTACAGCAATACCTTAACTGTACTACATCAAAACCCGCCCTAATCAAAACCACAATACTCTGTATTCCTGTACCTGTATACTGGAAGAGAATCTAGTTATCACGCAATAGAATAGATAGATATACATTTGAGACCAAGTGCAAAGTGAAAATGGGTCTGTACATTGACAAAAAAAGTTATCTATGGTAATTATGAAAAAGTAGTTTTCCCAAGTATTCACTTACCCACTCTTTTCTCTGTTAACTATTGTAGCATACCAGTGACAAGACATTGTATCAAGATATCTGACAATGGGACAGAGTGCAGGGAAAAGAGGATTTTCTTAAGAAAGAAACCATCTACTTACTGAAATCATTTGTAAGATTAAGTGAGCACCACTTAAACAGAGCAGCTCCAAAATAAGTTTCAGTATCCTACAAACAGAAAAAAAATAAATATATATTAAATAAGTAGTAAATAATCATGGCAATACAATTTACATGATAGAATCTAAGACGGTGGTTCCCAAACCCATGGTTGCAACCAAAATGTGGGTCACTAGGATGCTCCTAATAGCCGTGGGATGGTTTTTAAAAAAATAAGAGCTAAGTAAATAAAAAAAATATTTTAAAAACAAAAAGGAAAAAAAAGAAAAAAATGTTAAATGTAAAAAAATAATGCAAATATATTTATCATATTTTCCTGTTCCCGAGTCTCAATAACACTTTATATTCCGAAATAATGATGTACACTATTTCGGAATATAAAGTGTTATTGAGACTCAGGAACAGGAAAATATGATAAAGTATTGATAAATGTATTATGGGCCTAGGGTTCTTCTTTTTGTGATTAAGATCGAAGGAAGGCGGCTGGACATTGCAGTCGAGGCGTCGCTGGAACTCCAGGAACCACAGGGATAAAGTTGAAATGAAGCTGTAATCAGGAAATCAATCCGGGTTGCGAAATTCAAAGTCAACACTCTGCATATAGAATGATAAAGATATTTTTATTCTGTACTTGAAACTAAAGTTGGTCTCTGTCTGTGGTAGGAGGTGATGTGATACTTGTAGTTAGACGTTCTAAATTGGTGGGGAAAATAGCTGAGACAAGAAAAGACGATGATGTAGCAGCGAAGAGATTACAGTAGTGGACTCCAGGGATGTAGGGTTTCAGCCTTCATCACTGAAGTTAAGGGCTGGACTTCAACTTCAACGCTGGTCTTTCTCTCTCAAGACGGTTCACCTCAGCGAGCAGCAAGGATTGTTCTGGCCGCTAAAATTCAATTCTTTGTGAGACCCAAAAACCTGGCTATTTTATGATAAACCACCCCAGCCTGGGGTGGGCCCAAAGGGAGTTGGAAGAAAGATTAATTATAAATAATTCCTCATCAATCTTTATTTCCGATCAGCTAAAGATCCCACATATTTGGGGAATCCCCAGTGGTGCCACCCCTTCGTCACACTCATCCTTGCCTCTTAAGGCTGGCTAGCCTTCTCATTGGCTGGCTCTCTCTGTAACTACAGCCCGGCTCGTACTCGTGACGAAGGAAAAGGTTTGACGCTTCTTACTGGTGTACAAGAATGATCTTTATTACGTGTTAACTCTACGTGCAGTACAACATTCAGTACAACTTGAAAACTGCAAATACAATAATAAGGCCATGAATTAGGCAAATACACAATACATGAAAACGGTTAACATCGTAAACCGACATATATAATGAAGGCCATGAATTAGGCGAATACACAAACACATATAGACGGTAAAAACATTGTAAATAACACACACAACATCCCCGTTTGAACGTAGAAAACTGTAAATACAATAAGGCTGTGAATTAGGTGAAACACATATAGACGGTAAAACATTGTAGATAACACACGCACCATCACTCGATATCTACTGGAGAAATGAGTTCATGAAGCTTGTTTGGAGTGGCAATCTAGTTCGAGACGAATTGAGCCAGAGCACAAAGGCTTGAGACAAAAGGTAAAAATTCTTTTCTGTTACCGTAATTCGCCTTTTGGCGGTGTAGATGGTCTTAGGATTCTGATGTCGTGATTGGATGAGGAGAGACTGTGGGCCCTAGACGATTTCTGCAGGAATGGCTAGAAGAGCGCGGGCAGTGCCTTAATATGGGCCAAGAAATGTGTGTGTGCACTAAACACGTGTTTCGGATTAACCCTGGAGTCACAAGGTCAATTTATTCTGACCCCGGCTTCGAATTTGGGGGTCGCCTTTCTTCGGAGGAAAATGTCCATAAATTCACCAGGGAGGTCCCTGGAGACTTCCGATCCCACTTATATTCTCATTAGTGGGGACAAGGCCGGGCGAAAAACGACTTTGTCTGTCTGTGAAGACCGATTCCCTATCATCGGGAGTGCGCAGTGGCACCTGGTAACTGCTCATCCCAAGTCTTACATCCGGACACCTGGTTCCTTTGAAATTTTACCCTATCTCAAACCATGTGCGTCTGGCTTCAGCTACACTCTCCGCCAGACTGGAACCACACTTCATTATATGTCAAATAGGAATATCCCTGACCAACTGCGTAGGAGCTCCACTCATTAGTAATTAATTTTAATGTCTCTAAAATCTTTGCTATTCTGGCTTCAGATAGGGTCTGTCATTTATCATTCGACCCATAGATTTGGCAAAACTGAATTACCGTTTCTTAGAAAAACATTCTTGTTTTTCCCTTCTCGAGAAAGCATTCAACATAAGCATGATGGCCCCTTCTGGCCTTCTCCATCTCTGGGATTGGTGTACACTTAAGGGTTTTCGATTTTCAGACTTTCGACTTTACTCTTGGTAAAAAAACAAAACAATGTACTTGTCTACTTCTAAAATCATAATAGTTTAAAATCCTGATAATCATAGTATCACAGTATTCCAATCTGTTCACATCCATTGTTTCTACTAGATTATTAGATTGAAGTAAAATTCAGTAAAATTTATTGGATAAAATCAAATGAAGACACACTGAAATTATGTTTCTGCCCTTCTGGTCACCAGACGATTAATGATTTTGTGTTGAAGTCCAAACCCTTGATCAAGTTGGGATGTTTTATGTTGCTATTGTAATATACAATAGAATTATAATTTTGAGTATAGATTTACTTCCCTTGGGATAGATAAAAGGTCATATATATTGACGTTATCAAATAAGTCCTTCAAATTGTTTGCATTGTAAAAACATTGTCTGGTAAGAGCAAAATCACCACATTCTATTAGGAAGTGTTTGAATGTTTCAGGTTTCGGTATGGACAATTGATCCAGGACGAACCATTTTTCCAATAATTTGAGGGAAAAATATGTATGTCTCTTAAGAGTAATGGAGTAGAACTGGCCTGTGACGAAGTCCTGGTTTCCTTTGCATGCGTCAGCTTAGTGATCCTTGCAAGTCTCAAATCTGGTTCAGACCAGCACTTTATTCTTAATAGTTTTATGACCACCTCCTTGGCAGGATGCAAGTCCACCAAAGGGATACCTCCACTCTAATCACACAGCTATTTGAGTGTACTCAATTAGCTGCTGAGTGCATAGGGAAATTTGTCCTAATGAAGGGTTTTCCACTCTTCGCTCATACCAGCAATAGAACTCGGGACCTTCTGCATATGAGGCAGACCTGCTAACCATTACACTATGCAAGCCGAATTGTCCACCAATATATTTATTCTAAAAGATTACTGTTAGGGTTATGGCTATAGTTATGCACCAAGTAGCTGTAGTTTCCCCATATTTTTGTTTTTTGACTTTACCGACACAAATTGAAAGATTGCCCAAAGTGGATGTGAAATAGTAAATATACATTATTCAAAATACCAGGATGGATTGATGGATTAATGTCAAGAAGGGACTCCCTAAAGTGTTGTTTTCAAAGGAGTCCTTCAATATAGCATGGTTTGTGATATAAATCGATTGGGTTGTGGAGCCCAAAAATCTTTGCTGGCTATCATTACCTTTCCTGTTTCCATATGGCTGCCACTTAAGCTGTTCTAATACTGGAATCTATCGAAGTCCTCCACTGCTGCTGATGGCGAATTTTTTAAGTGATCTACTGATATCGGGCAATTTCATGTGGTTCAAGAGACTAGTGTTTTTTTTTCTCCAAGCAAAAGCTCGATAAATACAAATGAACAAAGGATAAGTTAGGGTTACTGTTTTTAGCATTGGGGTTGGTGTTGCTATTTTTAGGGTAGTTAGGGTAGTTAGGGTTAGTTTGCAGCAGCTGACGACTCAGGCGATTCCACTATGAGTGGAATCATATGTTGAAGCATCAGCCATATGGAAACAGGAAAGGTAATGATTGCCTTTTTGCCTATATTATCGCCCACTCACACAGAAAATTATGAATAAAAACAGAATTTCATCAAAAGACTTAATATGACTAAAATATTTAATTTCTTCAATTTGCAATTAATCAACACATAATTATATAATGTTTTACACATAATTACTTTGATTTTGTGATGAAAACAACAACTGTGTATTGTTCACCGGTGAACTGATTTGGCACTTGTAATTGACTTTTGATTATCCACGGTTCAGGGATAACGCAGTTGTCTTTCTTGGATACCAAAACCCGGA